>JBBPMS010000057.1:31711-59637 GCA_038090435.1 Phylloporus scabripes | reverse complement strand
ACCTCCAACCAGATGGCATACTCAATATCCTTGCAGTTTGTCCACCAAGATCGCCCACTCCAGCAATGTCACGCCTTGCTTCAGCATCTCTTCTTTCATCTCTCTGTCTCGCGTCTCCTCCCTGAGCCTGGCAAGTGCCCGAAGGTGCTCTCTGCGTCGGATTCCAAGGTTCGATAAGACTGGCGCAATGTGAAGTAGCGAAGGCTGGCAGGAAGCGAGGACTCCTTCGATGGACGAAGTAGACGAGGAACGACTCCTCAATGGCGCAGGTGAACTTGTCTGATGCCTAGCCTTCTGGTTCTGGGGAGGTGAACTATTACTCGAACTTCTGTTGTGATGAAGCGCTTGTTCTGCGTGCCCATTCCTTTGCGGAGGTGAATATTTGATACTTTGGCCAGTTAAGGCGTTGATCTCCGCCAAAGTATAAATCCTCTCAGATCGGGTTGGACTAGGATCCCTTGTACGCTTTTCACGTCTACCCATAGCTGCTCCTGTCTTTTGTGGCTTGAGGGCAAAGGGTGCTTTCAGCTCTACCGGGCTGTATGCTCTCTCCGACCTATACGACTGCGTGGCATTGGATTGGGTCCTCCGAAGCGTCGCCTGTATATATGTAGGTGAGTTGTCAGTAATTAGTACGGTCATTAACTCACCTCCACTTCCTTGGATCTGACCATTCCTTGATCGACCGTATATATCTTTCGTCGGACAGTGTCGTTTGTGCCTGCCACTGATTCTCCAAATTCGCCCAAGTCAATGTCATTCCGCGCAACTTGTTCGCGCCACGTAGTCACCTTGCCTTCTCGTTCTCCTTCCCTAGGGGGCTGATACTGTCTCGGAGCTGTCGGGCCACGAGCTCTGATTGTCGTATCCAGCAGGTTACCTTGTTCGTCGACGCCAACTTCTTGGAGGCGGCGCGTCACCTCTTCCATGTACTTTCCGAAATCTGCGGGCATTATGGCTTGACGGCGATGGACCTCCTGTCTCTCAGCCCATTCCCCATAAACCCTGCTATACCGCGGCTCGCCCTCCCCATCCTGATGGCCCATGGTCTTTACCTCCGTCACGCCATCATACGGGAATACTTCCGTCGCAACGGCCGTATCGTAGTCATGAGTCACCGCGTCAAAGTCATCAGGGAGAAGCTGCACGGTCGTCGGTGCGCGCGGATGTCGGTGGGGCTGCACTGGAATGGGAACAATGTCATACGACGAGTCTGTCGTGCCCATCCATCAGTGCGATCAGTAAGTGATCAGCGCGATAGGTTCCCATCGGTGGGATTAGGGCTCACCGCTGTTGCTGTTGTTCTCCCTATAACGCATCTCGGCTGGACACGCTCGTACACAGGTGCTGATCTGATCTCAAGGGACACCTCGACGGAAGAAAGGAGCGAGTGTGTCCGAGCGCTGTAGAGGGAGAAGAACCTTTCACGCGGCTCCACTCGACTTGTGCACGGGTGAAGAAAGAGAGCGACGCCCGGGCTGAAAGTGGAACATCCCACCAGATGTACATTCTGTGACATGCAACGCCCCCCACACGAGGTTGCAAGGCCTCTTAGATAATCTGTGCCACTCCGTTCATCACTCGTTGGCAAAATGCGTTTTGCACGTGTATGGGTGGGACGAGGGTTGTGGCATCATGGGCTATATATGATTTCAGGTCGGTGCGGCCCTTGATCGGGCGGACTTGGCGATAAATTCCAGTCATCTGAACTGTATCTTGTTCAAGCAGTAGACCGCTTTTCTGAACACACTGCTCCTCGAATTCAATCTGATGATGAGCTTTCTGTAGATCTAGAATGTCGAAACCACTACGTTTAAACATTTTCAGCATCTGCGCCACCAGATCTGGCCACGTTTACTTGCAGGCAACTGCTCCTGATGCACGTTTCATCGATTAAATTTCTAAAATCTAGTTACAGTGCCTATTTTTACATTTTCTGCAGAATGTGTATACTATGGATCGCACACATGCACTTGGTTCCTTGATTCATAAACTTATACACAACTTATACACAAACATACGTCCCCATTCCAAGTCACGGACTATCGGACCGATCACCTAAACTTACTAGCATTCGAGGCGTGCACATTGCATGCATCAACTGAAACTTGACTTGGCACTCAACGAAACTGATTGAATGGACATGTTACAGATACATCAACATACATATGCACAGGTATATCGATTAAGATCATGGTCGTCGTAATTGTACCGCCACCCAGTACTTGCAAGTTGCTTAGACCTTGAGTCGCTTGACCTCCCATCTTACTTCATTCCCATCTCTCGAGAGCACAATCACCCTTCCCATATCCTCCCAATGATCCAATCTTCGCAGCTTCGAACACTTGTTTCCAAGCACCCCAGCAGTCTTGTCGTTCTTGCGCACCCTGCTGAGTTCAGATGCGGACAGCGACGTTGGAGAACAGCTCGCAAGCGTAGAAAGCGTCAGTGTCGACACCTCGTAAAAGAACTTCACCCCGACAAAAGTCGTCAGTTCCGCAAGTGGCGCGAGGACCGTCGCCCATTCCGTCACGTTGGTCGCGATGCCTACTCCTCCGCTGGGTGAGACTGTGGTTCTGCCTGTCGACATGTCATGGCGCCTCGCCCTATACGGCGAAGATGAGTGTTCCTGATCCTCTGTCGTACGCCTATGCTTATTCACATCCAGCCAAGTCAGCTTTGGAACACATTCGACAAGTCGTCTGATATCCTCGAGGTCGTTCCACCCAGAAAGTTCCATCCGTCGTACAGAGCCTCCGCATTGCATGAGACCGGCGAGGAAGGGTTTGTCGTAGTCCAAGCCGGAGAGGGCCATACCTTTAAGCGTTTCTAACGGACGCGGGGAGCTAGCGGGACAACTCAGGATCGCAGTCGCAATCGCCTTTCCACACTTTAGCTCGCGTAATTTCGGGAGTGAATTCGGGGGAAGAATAAGCTTAGGTGCGGTCCCTACGCTGGCTTCTGTTGCGGATGCGGACGCAGATCTGTCGAAGGGAAGGTCGAAGTGGAGGATCTCGAGGTTGGCATGAGCGGCGAAAAAGACAGAAGCAGATTGGAGACTGTGAAGTGAGGAGCAGCGGAGATTAGCGAGAGAGAGAGAGCGCAGAGCGGGCCAGCGGGAACAAAGAAAGAAATCGTCTGCGACCGGGAGGTGTTGGCCCAATCCACGCCGGTACTCGTATCCAATATCCAGAGACTAGTAGATGAATGGTTAATTCAAGTGCATGAACTACGACGTGGCTTACTTCAAGATTAGGGCAGGTCATGAGCATCCCTGAGATACGGCCAAGCGCCGGCGTTTTCGCCGAACCAAACACATGCTTGGTAGCTTGCAACGCAACACTTTTCAATTCGGGTAGCTGAGAATATGAGTGAGGAGTGCAAAGATAACAAAGGACTAGAATTACCGCGGAAAGAGCCTTTGGACTGACGGGCGTGTCCTTGTCTGGGGTACATGGCAAAAAGAGAAGGTTGCTACAGATGGTGACTTGGGACAGTGTCTGACATTTCATCAATGTCGCCCAGAGATTACCTATTGATATCGTCGAGTGATTACAGGACCAATGGAACGATTGAAGGGAAGTCATCTCGGTTAGCGCGGATATCAATAATCTCTCTTGTTTGGAATGCAGTGCGAGCCCGTCGTCTGACGACTCCAGATCTGTGTCTGTCTTTAAGATATCTGCAGGCAAAACCAGTGGTTTTGAGGAGCGCTCGTCAATGATCTCAATTGCGCGGACATTGCGGGCAAGCGCTCGGTTGACGATCAAATGATTCCAGAGATTAATAGTGCTCGCCTTTGCACACAGGGCACGATAGTCATAGTGCCTTGGAAAAATAACGGTATGCAGACGATGGCAAGAGAGAGCGAGGGCAAGCAAGTCACGCTTCGAGTCAACGTGAGATACTATAGCGTCAAGGGTCTCTGTGGGTTGGTGCGCAAGAGTGCGGCGGGATGGTGAAAGGCCGACAAAGGGTTCAATGATGGTAAGGAGATGCATAGAGAGTTTGTACTCGTCCGGTGTGAATTTGTATTGGCACCCGCCGATCCTAGAAGCAAGCAAACGGATGAGCCTGCGGAGAGCGCCTATGGCGTGAAAAGGATCAGTGCGATCATAAGATAGCGTATTGGTGTCGACGAGTGGTGGTCGTCGAAGCGGATATTTGGTGGTGGGGGAGGATTTGTTTGCCTTGGTTGAGGGAGTCATCACTGTACGAAACTCGTGCTCGCCTCGGTTGCCTGGCCATCAATCCATCAAATTCTCAGTGATGGTGTCAAGATACACATCACGTGATCGCGTACCCTGATCGACACAGAAGCTCCAATTGTTGTGCTAATCCACACCAAGTCTTGTAGTCCATATGCAAACACCTTCTTCCTGTTCACCCATTGCATGCAGCAAGCGAGGTTTTCCTGACCCCTGCCTCATGGAGAACATTGCAGATGATCCTGCAAAGATCTTTCCTAAGCATGGAATCAATTGAGGCCGGTCCACAATCAGGAGATGGCATCATACCTCGTTCACATCCAAAACGATTGGATATGATGACAATGATACCTTGCCCATCCCCTTCTGCATGGCTATCCTCGGCCCACAATGGTTGCAAACGCATCGCCCAATAATTAAGCACTTGCCAATTCGGTTCCAACTTGGCATCTCCCTCGTCTTCTAACATCGTCTCACAATCAGAATCAACGCCGGTATCATCGCTGTCTTCTGTTGTTTCGGCTTCATCCCCTGACTTCAACCATGCATTTAACAGCACCAATACTCTCACACCCTCCCTTTTACAATATCCTGCCAACTCATACGGCCCCCATTCTATTGACTGCCAAGCGTCACCATCTCGCGCAGAGACATTGAGGTCATTGCAAATTGCAAGCGCGGTGCGACCAAAAGGGTGTGGAAGATCGAGGGTGG
Source organism: Phylloporus scabripes (assembly GCA_038090435.1). Taxonomy (NCBI): domain Eukaryota; kingdom Fungi; phylum Basidiomycota; class Agaricomycetes; order Boletales; family Boletaceae; genus Phylloporus; species Phylloporus scabripes. The sequence continues at coordinate 54,715 of JBBPMS010000057.1, read as the reverse complement.
TAAATCCTGGGCCCGGACGAGCCCAGGTAAGGTCGGTTGGGAAGAGGTTGGATTTGTGGTATGTGTGGAGGAGTTGGCCTGTGGCGTCAAATAAGAGTGCTGCATTAGCACCCAAGAATGAGCTTGACACGCATGTGCCGGTGGATGGATCACCGTGGGAGGTACCGGAAGGTAAGGGGGGTTCTAGATGTTCCGGTAAGCCTGCAACGACGTAGCATTGGAGATCCCTAGCAAGTTGTGCACAGAATATAGATGTAGGACCTGTTTTGGGATGTTCAAGGTAGGGCGCGATGGACGATGCATCGGGAAACATGTATCCTTGGGGTTGCATATCCGTGTGGGTATACCATACAATGAGATTGGTGTGCGATCGCGATCAAGACCCATCGGGGAGTGTCAAGCTGTGCACGATCAACGGATGGGCCGAGTGTGCGTACCGCTGAAGATCATCTCGGGGAAACACACCAAGTCAACCGATCGGGGGGTCAACCTGGGCCCAGTGTACCAACGTAAGTACGACGCTCAAGAAACGTGAACTTGGCGAGGACGAACCCACGGCACAACTCACGCGCTTTCGCAATATTTGCATGTACTTCTCCAAGCTGTCGGAAGAATCAGCTACAAAGGCTCACTTGCACGACTAGAAGGAGCCGACCTTGGGCGCGAACTGAACCACAGCGACTCTCAGCCATGAAGAAGCCACCATGAATGTAGCTTTTTAACTTCTCGAGCACACGTTCGGAGACTGCATGATAGGAGTAGACGTATGACTCGCGGAAAATTAACGAATTTAAAGACCGACAACTACTCACAAGTTTGTTTTGACTGTTTCAATACCTCACGGCTAACAAACACTAGCCCAACCCTCGTCGCGTGGAATCAGGCTGAGGAGAAGGTGTAATCAAGCGTTCGGTCACGTGGTATGGGCATTGTACCACATGATCATGTACTAACGTCGCGTCTCTTTACTGCATTTACCACCATGGAGGACTACGACGCGTACTTGGACTCTATCGATGACCTAGATCCCTGTGAAGAGGAAGAAGAAAGTGATAACGATGTCCTGGATAATATTGACGAAGAGCAAGCAGGTACACACACCGACGTTGTGCTTGTCCCTGCAAGTCCACCGTCTCAAAGGAAGAGTAGTGACGAAAAACTTCGCGAACCAATTTCGATGGAGTCGGATTTGATGACGAAATGTAACAGGTCTGTTCCTGTACTCCTCTTGTCACTTGTACCTCATGTTCTTTAGAGTGGTGACCGAAAGTGCGTATAATATATTAGAACGCTTCCCGTGCGGTACTTATCAAGCTAGAGTTCGGGTTTCTGGGATATAAAGGGAAACAAAGGGAGATCATTCAAGCAGCCCTCTCGGGTGAGCAGGCTCATGTGTTTCTAGAGATCGAACTCAAGTAGATGCGCTGCGTAGGTGTTGACGTTTTCGTCCTCGCCCCAACAGGAATGGGAAAGGTTAGCTTCCGACCAATCATATCGAATTAGCTCGCTCAAGATTGACAGAGTCTATGCTTTCAAGTCCCAGCTGTTGCAGAGGACGTACGTTATTCCATTGCGTATTCAGCATGCTGACAATCGTGTACCAGAATGGCGTCTCGATTATCGTTTCCCCACTCCTTGGTAAGAGTCATGAAATTCGTGTCCCCCAGTTTATTTACACCTGCTGGACAGCTCTCATGAAGAACCGTGAGTATATTCTGTTGACCACCACGATTTCCACCGACAACCTTCTAGAAGTCTCCAATCTTCGTGGAAAAGGAATCCAGGCAGTATCGCTGACGTCTGAAACGAGCAAGGGAGAAAAAACTGAGGTAATCATATTCCTCATGCCGTGAGGAAAAACTTGCTGAATGCACCAGATTATGAGAGACCTATCGTCAAAGCATCCAAGGAATCGATTATTTTACAGTTGGTTCATTTATCGGTTTAGATGATGTGGGCTTCACTTGTCTCTCAGCGACCCCCGAGAAACTCTGCACGCATGATCTCATGCGTACGCTGACCACCGTTTATCGCAATGGTCAGCTGAACAGGCTTGTAATTGACGAGGCACATTGTATTTCTGTGGGTTGTATTTCCACGTACCTTGATACTCTTCTCATCAAGCCAGTAGGAGTGGGGACACGACTTCAGAGCAGAGTATCGCAAACTCGGTTCTTTCCGTGAACGCTTTCCAGGTGTCCCGATAATGGCTTTGACTGCGACCGCTACCAAAAAGTGAGTCACAAAACTATTGAGTTGCCCTTCGGACACTCATCTTTGATAGTGTTCAGCGAGACATCATTCAAAATCTCAAGATGGTAGAAGATAAGCTCTTCCTGGCCGTCCATCCGTTCAATCGCTCAAACCTCTACTATGAGGTGCGTATACCCGTCTTATCACTTCCTACTAGTCAATTGAAGGCATTCGTTAGGTGAGGTACAAGTCGGCACCCGAGTCTGGCACCCTTATGCAAGACATTCTGGACTTTATAAATGTCTTGCATCAACGTCGTGGTCGCCCATCCTCCGGCATAATCTATTGTCGAAAACGCGAGATGTGCGATGAGCTGTCGAATTACCTGCGTGGAAAGGGTTTGAATGCTCGGCCGTATCATCGAGGTATCAGGTCAGTAGGGATATCGTCTAAACACGGATGTTGGTGATGAGATCTGCCGTGGAATACAGCGCCAAAACGTTGACCAAGACCTTGAAGGAATGGGAGATCGGTGGGACGGGAGAGGGTGGTGTCGACGTGGTGTGTGATCGTTCCAAGAATACCGCTCTGCACTGGCTCATGTATCTTCAAGGTTTGTGCAACGATTGCTTTCGGAATGGGTATTGACAAGAGTGACGTCCGGTACGTGTCTCGTTCCTCTACATAGTTTGAATGGACGTGGGCTGAACGGGTTAGGTACATCATTCACTATGATCTTCCAAAGAGCATGGAAGGTGAATGAATGTACAATACGGAGCAGCAACCAAGTTCTGACGAACCACAGGATACTACCAGGAAACAGGTTAGCCACTTTTGAGCGTCACTTCCTGGTTAACGTTCTGGCAGGCAGAGCAGGTCGAGATGGCTTGGTGAGTTCTATCATCATCCCTCCTATGTGTTGCTAATCATTTGTTTATTAGCCCTCTCGCTGTATACTATACTATTGTAAGACATCTCAGTTATTGTGTTCGGTACCTGCTTACACTGATATTAGCGCGGGAGGATGCTCTCCGTCTGCGAAAACTGGTATCGAGCACCCATGCGAGAAGACAAGGTGCAGCATCTTCCAAGAGTGGACCTGAACCCAGCCAACGGTCGTTTGACAGTCTAGGAGCGGTGTGTTCGTTTGCAAAGCTTTGCGTGGTCCAATCCCTCATGGCCAACCCCACCGCAGCTTATCAGTTTCGCAGAAAATGTTTCGACTTGCAGACATGCTGTGTGTGCTGCTTTATCTCTGCTTGCGGTATGTGCGCTGTTGACATGCTTCTCAAGTCTATATGCCGGTACTTTGGTGAAATGATTGATACGATGGACGACGATCTTATGGAGAGTATCTGTGACAAGATGTGCGACGTGCGTCCCTTTGCTTGGTTATTCCGTCAGCGGCAGCGTGATGCGCTCACATAGGTGTGCAAATTCCCTGACAAGACCAGACAGCGGAAAACGAACCTGTCCGACGAAAACTATGCCATGGAAGTGATCTCAAGGTCGGCTTGGAATGCTGGGTATGAAGACGATGACGAGTCGGAAGCGCAACAATCTCGACAACCCCCAAATGCGCCCTTATCCGTATTGACACCAGCACATGTGAAGCAGCGTGACCCAGGTCAAAAGACCCTCTGGGACTGTCTTGACTCAGTACCTGCTCAGGGATTCAAACGACCGAATGTCTGTGGAGGGGATAAATTGGTGTTGCCCAACTCAAAAAGGGCAAAGGTGGGGCATACGAAAGATGAAGGGTGTACGACGAGCGCCAGTCCGAGCACGAGAACGAGTATGGGCACCCATTGCAGCATGCCGCCCCCGCTTAGTATGTCTACGAGTTCGATTTCTTTGTCACGACTCACTAAGATGTATTAGTCACACGGCCGTATAGTTCAGCGAGCAGTTTGAGGAAACCGTTCAAGACGCCGTTCAAAGTACCTGTCAAGGATCCTGAAGATGTCGCGAAAGTGAACGACGCCGAATCAACAATTGTTCAGAAACGCACCATCTCGCCTGCGCCTGCAGACGACCAGCGTAAGTCAAGCCAACCTCAACCTCTCGTCATCTTCAAGAAACTATACATGACAGTGGCCGAGGTCGACGTCCCTGAGGTTGAGATGGAATTAGAAGCGAGTTTTTCACATAAAATTCCTGTGCGTGATATCGCTTTCAACTTGGCCTTGTGATATCCACGACATGTAGCTGGACATACGCAAGCGCGTGTTTGGCGCGCTTCGCAAATCCCTACATTGTATCTTTCCCCTCGATGCAACCTCTCAAGGCAACATGAATATGCACACTGCCTGGGATCGCTCCATAGGTGCGCCAACGAGCATTCACGGGAGGTGCGTGACCAAACATTTGCACGGGGGAAGCAACGTAATTAGCTGTATGTACTGGCAGGACACTCGTCATTGCAGAGGCTGCCAAGAGACTTGAGCATGCAGTGCATATCATGTGTGCGACACCAGCTGGGTACGAAGAGCGAGCGCTGCGGAAGCAGCGTGCAGTCGCATTGCTTGCTGATATGGGACAGGAAAGCAAGAAGAGTGGTAGGGGGGACGACGACGATGACACAGGAGAGATTATGGAGGTATTGAAAAGCAGTACAAGGTGGTGGTACAAACAACACAAGGAATCATCCCTGTAATATACTCGGAGTGCACGACCATGGCTAGACCCCCCGTGATGAGAGCACAGCCACCAATGTCTGCGCTCTCTCCGCGTCCGCTCCAGCCGACGCTCGTCCCAAATCTCAACGCCCTCCTCGACGCCCTCCAGATTCCATTCAACGTCGACCATCCATCGGATCTGACACCTTCACTACTCCTCGCCATATTTGAGTCCATCATCGGAGCGCGTCTTCCAATCCCACCCGCTATCAGACAGTCGCGCACAAGAGATGCGAAGGCACGCGCAATGCTCGTTCTCCTCGGCGTGCTCGAGTGCGACATTCTTCGAGGCTCCAATCCAGACGACTCTGTCCTCACAGAAGGTGGGGTCAGCGTCGACGGCTGGGCAGACGACATAGGTCTCGGCGAAGTCGACCCAGAGCGACTTGCAAATGGAGAATGGGAAGAAACCATTTTTATCGGTGAACTCCTCTGCTGGCTCGCACGTCGCAAGGGTATCCTCCCCCGCACAAAGCTTTCTTCCACCCACCCCCGCTCTCTCTACTCCAACCACCACTCATACGGCGACGACTCTGATTTATCCCATTCGCTCCTCCTTCGGCCCTCGCCCGCACAAAGAGCGATATCCCCGTCCCAATCGATCCCAGACGTAGACCAAGATCTGTCCATGCTCTCGCACATCACAGATGTCCCCCGCCATCCACTCGTGCACTCGCCCGAGCCATCCCTCTCGCTGTCTGCCACCACCGACCTCTCCATCCGTGCCCGCAGCGTCTCCTCGCGTACAACCGTGTCCACCGCCCATGTGGGCGACCTTGACGAGTCGCACGACTTGCAGCTCTCCAATCCTCGCCAGATGATGCAAGACGCGGAAGAGGAGGAGGATCGGCCGCCGACGTTTCGCCCGCGTTGTATACACGAGCTCGAGGATCCGTCATATATACGCGCACTTGGCACTTCCTCGTTCGACACTACGCACGACCTTGCCGAGGAAAGGGACGAGCAGGAGACCGAGGACCCATATGCACCGCCGACGCCGACGCCTCAACGGGTACGTCTTACGGGGTGGATTGAGCCCGTCGATGCGGATGCAGAAATTGCCGCATTTACTGTGTCGCGCTCGCGGTCGTCCCGGTCGAATTTGGCCACGGAGTCGACATCGCGGTCATCTGGTCTGTCGCGCAGGCGTACCGGGGCTTCTCCGTCCTGCCCCCCTTCACCCTCACCGTCCCCACCACCGACATCTGCCTCGAGACACGTCCCGCTCTCTCTACGTCTTCGTCCGCTTCGCCCTCGCAGCCCGAGCCCGCCCTCTCCACCCCACTCAGACACTGAACCGTTCGACGTGTCGTTCTCGACGCTAAACAACACGAGCACGCCAGCGAAACCAAGGCCCCGGACAAGACCCACGTTCTCGCAGTCGAGTGCGAGCGCGAGTAAGAGCATTGGGACACATCCTGTGCGATTCCCGTCGTATATATCTGGCGGCGGGGGTGGGCGCGCACCGGTCGGATCGCAGTCAAGTGTGGGCCCTGCACCCACGCCTGCGTCCGCATCTTGGAGCACGAGGAGGATAGAGAGCGAACGCGCATCGCGTGCGCCAGCGCCAACAATGGCGATATCGCCGCCGCTGGGATCGACGGCAAGAACTAACACGCTCCTCACAGAACGGGCACGGTTATTGACAGAGTTGGCCGCACTCAAGCGCGCGCGTTCTATCAGCGGCGGGGGCGCAAGTGCTGGCACGGGTACTGGGACGTATGGCCGCATTGGTGTTGGCTTATGATTCCCTCATTGGTGGATGCGACATGATACGGAAAGATTTGTGACGAAAGCCACACAAACGTCAGTCGCGGCATTTTCTGGAGCTTGCAGTATCGGCTTCTGGCAGATCGCCAATTTCGATGATATTCTTTGGGATTGCAGGGGGAAGGTGACTATATAATGCCATGTAAGCTATTACAGTCCAGGTGCCAGATTCCGAGACATTATGGAGATTCCGTTGATTATTATATCATTATCTACTCTTCAGTACTTCAGTGATGAGATTAATACTGTAACATCCATTTCCGAGTCAGCAGGTCCCCCAACAGTAATGTCAACTGGCAGGTTCATCATAGTCAACATTTGTATGCAAGACAGCGCGAGTGAATGGATTCATCCCCTAGGCATCCCGCCGGAGCTCATTGTGAGGCTCTCTCTTCGACCTCAACCTTTTGCACCCGGTACAGGTCATGGTAGCGGTTAATGGTGATTCGGCGATAGCGTATTTTTGGGTTGGATGATGCGGGATGATGCAGGACGGGTCAAAACACGGTTAGTGGTATTCATGTTGCTGGCGGTCCCGATGGCGCCTCCAGTGCGTCTAGATCCATGCTGTGTGGGTGGATGTGAGGTGACCTGCCTTCGCGTTTGATTTGTGGCGATTGCGCGGGTTGAGGAACTACGTTCAGCAGCGACAAGATCTGGTAGTAAAGGAGTACCCCACCGGTCGAGTTTCTCACGCAGCCTCCTCCGTGCGCTGATAACTCACGTTCAATGTCTGACCCACTCTTTTTGATCCATATGCTGAATGGCCAACGCGCTGGGTAGAACTGGTTCTGCCTTTGTACGTTCAATACGTATTTTTTCACCGCCCATTTACCTTTTCTTTTCAGTTCCTTCTGGACTGTTTCAGTTTACTCTTGATGTACTCAATCATCCAGAAATCCAACTGCATCGCACGTTATTCAAGCGGACGACGGCCTTTGATGCTTGATTCTCACCTTGTGGGCAACAACTGTGAGGGTACCCGACTGGTGAAACACATATAGGCCAGCCTCACATAATCATGCAGTTTTTCCCCCTTCAACCTGGCACCTGGCTTTTTCTCTGCCTCTGGAACACTAGCATGCTCTATGCCCCGGCAGATGGATGGCGAAAATTAGTATGAACCCGCGGATGGCGAAATGGTTCTTACCCTAGGCGTCTATCACAATGGGACAACGGTTCAATTTCTACCCTGGAAGAAACACGCAGTCGTCCTTCTTCATCACCAGTGCGCATAAAGTAGCGGTTTGACGTGGAATGTTCCTCGTCACGGTCTGGCATCGATGACCTCTAGAACGACGACCAGATCGGAACGCTGTCGTTTTTCGAAGAAGAATATTGACCTCGCTCCGTGGTGCACACCCTTCGCGTCCGGCTGCTTCCATGGATCTTGATGTTGTCCCGATGTTTGCCACTATGCTGATTTGCGCAAGAAACTTTTACGCCTGGGACGGAGCATGCAGCTGTCGCCAATTGACTGGACCTGCGAGAAATGGCTTAGTGGTTCTCTACGCTGGCCCTTTCCGGGCTTGTTCCTTTCGGCTCTTTCCTCTGGAATGCTTGGACCCCACCTGCGTGGAACGATGGATGGCATACTTGGCATGGCCATGTGCGGCAAAGGTGACTTTGGCTTACCTGCGATTCGTCAAAGACGCTCCCACCCCATTCTATGGCTGGGTCGTTCTGATGCACCGGAGATGTCTCTGTTCACTGTTTGCTCCCCGTATGTGGACCTTATTGCAAGGGACGTGTTGAGGGATCCGGCTCTGCGATGGCTACGATGGTTCTTCTTGACACCCTGTGGTGCCTGTACGCGTCGTCTTCATCCCATCTAATTTTCATCCCAACCATCAGTCAATCATCCAAACAACGCCAAGCCATCTGCCCTCTATTCTTCTACTAGTGACATCTCAGGAACGCAGCACCTGCGGAACATCTCGTCGGCCGCCCGCCAATTATTGCTGTGTTCTCTAGGTCAGGGTGTTTTTGTAGACACCGATCGGGTGATTTGTTTCGGACATTGGGTACTTATGACTACTAAGACAGGATCGAACCTTAAACATGTCCCGTAATTTTCAAAATGGTTATATGAGAAAACCCCCACGCGGTTCGGTCACGCAGGCAAGCGCTGTGCGCATGTACGGATTCATGGTTCAACAGTACCAAGAGGACGACGTGGGCCGTACCGTTGCAGGTCGCCGCCCGTGCACTACTACCTCCATAGTTCAGCGAGGCAGTGCTTATCAACGTTCAAGTGTGTGGACCCACCTCCCAGAATCAGGTTTCATCTTCAGATGCGAAGGCGGCCCTTGTCACCTGATTCCTGTTGGACAGGTATGGTCCTGTGTTTTGTCACAGGGCTCATTATTGATCGGGCCACCCCACGCCCACAAGGCCGTCGGCAACCCCCATTAGTATTCGCGTCCTCAGCATCTCTCTGGGCCCAACCTCCCTTCTTCGGCTCACAATGGGGTCACCCGACGGAACAAGAACCAGGAAAGCCATATGCTTGATGACTGTGAGAGGGGAAATACTCCACCGCAGCTACTATCCTAATATTCCGAATATTTAGTTGGGATATCGCCTCTCAAGGTACAAATAACACTAAATAGGGGACATTGAGAGGTATATAATCCCCTCCTTCATCTCGCTCCTCACCCGTCTTTTCATATCCAAAGCAACTTGTTATATCACCTTCGCGTTCAACATCATGCAAACTGTGAGCGATGGTTTCGTTCCGAGACATTGATGACGCATTGGTTGATGATTGGGTTGGGGAACATTGCAGGTCATCTCTATCCCCGTCAACGATGCCTGCTGCAGCGGCAGTAGCACTTGCGAGTGCAAGGCTGGGTATGTACAATTTTGGTTCACTAGTCGCCCCTGTCGTTCATCGTTTATTTGCCCGATCCAGTTGCAACTGCAACTGTGGCGACTGCAAGCACTAAATGCTGTGCGCCGAGCCGACTCCTCAGCACAAATTCCAAGCGTTATATTTCTTTATCTCTTTTCTTTCTTTGATCTGCCGCCGCTGTGTGTGTACGTTTAGTGCGGGAGTAGGCGTGAGGTGGAATTGCGGGGATCATTTTCTGTTCTCGTTGTGTACCATTATCCAATGATCAAGTCGTGTTGTTGGTTTCGTTCTGTGCCTACTTGTGTGAGATTGGTATTCCTCCACATGCGTCTTCAAGGTCTCGGACTCGCAACTGTCGTCCGACTAAAGTGGTGCTATGCATAAGTCGAGCTGCGGTTGCAACACGGTGGTGGTACGACACGGAGGTTCTGCGTTACTGGTGCTTTTATCGAGAAAATCATCCTTACTGGTGGATTGCTTACATAAGTGGTCTAATGCGGCATCGTACTCGCTCGTCGCGACAGAGTCGCCCTTCAATATAATGATACGACGTGTTGTCTCACCACTAATATGATCCCATTACAGTTTGTTGACTAACGAAGACATTTGGAGAGATATATAAGACGACGGTTGGCTGTGGTGCGTAATAATCCATGGTACCCATTCCTTGGTGTTCAAGTTCCGTCTGGCCATGCTGGTCCCCTTCTATCACATGGGCTCGACCGATGATCTGTTGGGCTTAGCTCACCGTTCGTATCTGGTAAGCAATTAACTTGCAATCCGTCATTGCGATGCGGCTGACTCCAAGGGTACCCCACCGGTCGAAATTCTCATGCGTTGTGACGTTTGTTCTGTTCTGTTAAATGTGTGTATAGCTGGGTCAGATGCAAGGGATGACCCTCCGTGGTCGCTAGTTTATCTTCTGCGGGCCGTACATCCTTCGTAAGTCAATCCTATATTTGTGTATAACAGGCCGACCTGAATCATTAGGATGGTCGCAGTTTTTCCGTGTTGGTATCAAAAATTGGACATGAGGGTGCTTGGTGTACACTCAAACGACCTGAAACGCCGCGTTATCATAGGGCTAGATTGTCGACGTGGCATAAGCGTAGGAATGAGATGGCGATGGTCATCCCGTGACGTACGACTGGGAGGGTACCTGCTGGTTGAACACATATAGCGAGGGATCTCACCCGTCGTGCCGTTTTTTCTCCCTCCGCATACCTGTTTGTCCTGCCCTTTGCTCTTCTTGAATATCATGGTTATTCATGAACATGAGGGTGGTAGGATATCTCTTACCCTGCGATACGCTGGCCGCCTCTCCACCACGACTGGGTCGATGACTACCTAGAGGCTCTGCCCGTCGTCGATGCCGTCTATGGTTCGCATTCTATGGAGACTCTGGAACGCCAACACCATGGCATGACTTGGCGCATGTTTGCCATCCTCGGGTCAAGACTCACCTCACATGGCCTCACCATAGACATGGTACCCTCAGCCGCCTGGTACGTCGTCCCGCTCAGCGCTTGTCATTGGGCTGATCAAAGCAGGGTGTAATTGCGCTTTGCACTTGGTATGCAGGATGCGACGCTCGTTGGGTAGGCTCATCGGAAAAAAATCCGAGGGTGTGAGTCTGGAGCGGTCCTGTGTTTACGGTCATACACACGTCGCCGTCCACCCAAACTTTAACGGCATGTCGCCCTGGACGGACAAGCGTTGGCAAGACGAGAGATATCTGCCCACAGCTGTCGCCGCATACCCCTCCCTCCGTTGATGGTTTCTCTGTCACCTAGTAGCTCCACCATCAGGAGCCTTGCACCCGCGGAGTATCTGATCGGCCGACCGCCCGCTGTCAGGGAGTGTTGTTTTGGTGCTTACTCAGGATGCTTGTGTACACGCCCCGTCAGGTGATTTTTCTTGGATATTAGGTTCGTGATGGGGTACTGAAATAGGATTGCAACTTGGCAGATCTGGCAAGTGTCGATAATGACTCGATGGGGAGTCACCGCCTAGGATGCATGGTCCTGTCGTGCCAAGCAAACGAGGTGCGAGTTTCGAGCTATAGCAGGTTCCTGGGTGCTGATGACATCGGTCCGTAGTACGGTCGCAGTTCAGCCGTCCACCCCTCGCTCCATCCCGTTTCGCCACTTTTTTGCAGGGGCGGTGCTTATCAACGTTCAACTGTGCTCCCTCCGCCGGAAATTATGCTCCATGTATCGATGGTTTCTCATTGACATGATGGTGGCGGTAGCGTGAGCTAGGGACTCGGGCTTCCCGATCCCAGTTCGGTAGGCATGGTCCTACGTCCTGTCTGCGCAAGGGACGATGATGTGGCGGACGACATCAACGAGGACAAAGAGCCCGTTATCGATCCACCCGCTCCACGCAGCCCGCAAGATTATCAGCAACCCCATTCGGTGTGTTGTGTTGTACTCGCATCGTCGCCGATCAGTCCTTGCTTCCGTGTCATCATGTCTCGATGGGGAAAATTGAGGAAAGGAAAGCACTTTTGACACACGATGGGTTCGCCCGACGGAACAACAAGTGGGAAGCTCGCATGTTGATGACAGTGGGTATCGCCCCAGCCACTGTCTTGATGCTCCACACTGAATATATCCCCAGTTAACTCATATCCTGATGACTGTGACATCGGGAGCAGCCATCGTCCTGATTTCTCGAGTATTTCGTTGAGATATTCCCCCCCAATGCGCAAATAACACTAAATAGGGGTTGTCGAGACATATATAATCCCCTTCGTTCTGTGACGCTCCTCACCCGTCTGTTCACATCCAAAGAAATTCATTCTACATCCTCGCGCTCAACGTCATGCAGACTGTGAGCGATGGTTTCTTTCCATACTCTTCATTACACTTGGCTGATGAGTTCGTCGGGGTCACATTGTAGACCATCGCCATCCCCGTCAACAATGCCTGCTGCAAAGGCAGTGACACCTGCGAGTGCAAGGCTGGGTATGTACAATACTTGCTCGTGGCTCGACCCCGTCGTTGATCTTTTTTTTTTTTTTTTTTTTTGCTCGACCCAGCTGCAGCTGCAACTGCGGCGACTGCAAGCACTAAATGCTGAGCACCAGCTGGCGCTTCAGCACAAATTTGAATCACTTTGTTTTCGTTCTGCTTTGCTTGCCCTGTCATGTGTATGTTTATTGAGGAGGCGTTGTTTTGTTTAAGGAATGGTGGGGCTTATGTTTTGTTTCTTTGAGGCTTGTATCGTCGTCTCGTCTATTCTGACCGTGTTATTGCCTTGAAATTTATCATTTGTGTGGTCGTTCTATCCGCTTTGTCGGACCTTGGTCCACTGCTCTTTTTGGGAAGAGACGCGCCGTTCACTCTGGGGACGCCAACAGCGTACGTATCGCTAACCTCGACGGATGTCTCATACGACACGTCACCGTCTCGGGGATCTCACCCTGTCAACGGTGGATGGACTGTTCCAGACCAAGGAATGCACCAATGCACTGCGGCCCGGCTCACCTCCTCAGCCGCACAGAGCAGGTGAGTATAGAAAAGAATGCCAGGCACTGCGATGGGATGCGCTACGCCACATGATGCAAGCCTGCCCAATCACCCAGGCTGCTCCCGCTGGGTACATTCTTGCCTACTTCCAACATCCGATCAAGCGTCTCTTTCATTCCAAACACGTTTTGGAAGCGTTGACGCATCCCTGCGCAAACGGCGCAGAACACGAGGCATTGGATGGCAGATGTCACCCCTCTCCACTACAGTTCTGGGGGTACTTACCATCTTGGCAACGTAGGGGGAATGGGATCGACCATGCATACTGCGATGAGGACGCCAAGTGGCGCCTTGCTCGCCGGCATCGTCGACTGTGGCGTCGCGCGATATGATCCTTCTGTCAGCCAGAAAAGCGTTATAACGCGTGCGTCCCGCAGAGAGCTCCTTACACCTCTACTCGCACCCATGTACTCCAAGCTTCGGTACGCTTTTTCGCCTTGTCGCGTTCGTACCCATTGACGAGAGTCCAGCTTTCTTGCTCTCTGCGTCGCTCTCGCTTCTGTGCTGAACCTCGCATTGGCGGACGGCTGCATCGGTCTCACCGGCTCCCAGAGTGACAATATCGTGCGCACGGGAAATGGGGCAATAAACGCTTGCGGGAATGATACCAACTTCGCAGTCCCGCTTACGACCGCGCTGCCATTCTAAGTAGCTCCAGGTGGATACCCACAGTGAGTAGGTTTCTCCGCGACGGGCACCATGAATGTCAACGCAATCACTTTAGCGAGCACGACGACGCTGGTCTTTATCTTGAAGCAGATGCCGAGGTTTTAAATGTTGTTGAGGGAGAGACGATGCCGTTTGTCCTAGTCTTGCTTTTTGTGATACGTTTCTTGTCTTGTCAAAATGGCCAGTGAATTACTCGTTGAAAGATTCAGTGTCTGCGGACGAAATCGTTCACGATGATTAAGAACGGTACCACTTTTTGCGAGCATTCAACACGCAGTTTGCTGAGCCTCGTGGCACGCCATGGTCATGCAACAAGCGCATTCGCTACATTGCCAAAATACATCCAGATGACCCATCGTTGCTGACAAGATGCGATTCACTTTGTACCAAAAAAAGCAAGATCAGGCGTCCCCCTTGAAGTACACGCGTCGTACCCATCGTCGGCGACGCGTGACCCATCCCTCGCTCGGTCGACCGTCCGGTCGGGGATGTGTCCACGTGTCCGTCGTGTACGTCCAGCCATCTAGTAGGACGCCAAATTTCAGTCACACGAATGCGAGCCACGCAAGATGTACCTGGATCCGCACCCTCACATACACTGGTACGCACCCCAGTGCCGCGCTCCTCAGAGGCGTCCTCCACCACAGCCCAAGACGCGACCAGATCCGATCGCCAGCTTTCGGTCTCGATAAACGCCCACCCAGGCGAGAGCGAAAACGTCAGGTTACTGCTACAAGAAAGGCAGAGGGAGGTACGTGAGTTGATGTTCGAGTCAACACCGCGAGAGACGCACCTCACTTCACTGCCGACGCCGCTCCACCCGTCTCTGCCCCTCGTCCAGCCCACGCGTTCGTTAGGTCGCAGGTGTGCCTTGGACCACGTTCCTCCCGTCCCTATCGCGGACCCCGTCGTTTCGGTAAACCCGTTTGGTGTACCCGTCGACGAGGACGGCCCTTCTTCCTGTCTAGTAGCTTCTTCGTCGCCGTCGCGTGTGAACGATACCACGACCGATCTGCGCCGCTTGATCTCTGCTGTGTCGCGTACCCACCGTTCATTCTCCCACAGTTCTACCTGTGTCTGCGGGGCGCGCCAAACGGGGTCGTCGAGCCTGTCGTCGTCGATGAGGCGCCGAAAAAAGAGGTAGACATCCCGCGGTGCGAGGGCGAGCGTAAACGTGAATGTATGCGTGGGTAAGGGTGAGAGGCGGAGAAAGGGAAGGCGTGGGAGGGGGAGGCGAGGAGGAATTACAGAGAGGGTGAGGGAGAGGCCTGGGCCGGTACCTGAGAGGGCGGGGAGAATGATGTTGGAGAGGGGGACGCGGATGCGTGGGTGAAGTGCAGTGACAGTGCCTGCGCCTGCGAGGAAGAAAAGGAGGCGAAGTGGGAGGAGTCCGGTCATGAGAAGAGGGAGAAGGAGAAGGAAGGAAAGGAGGGTGACAATTAGGAGCGGGTGATGGGGTTGAGCTGATCCTGCAGCAGGATGCAAGGCATCAGAGGTGCATCGAGAGGACCCGGACATCGGAAGTGATTTGGGTTGGGGAGGTGGGAGGAGAAAGGGAAAGAAGGTGACGATGGCGTCGTGTGCGTCCGAACTAGTCGATGAAATGAGATGGCAAGTGGATTGGACGAATGATACTTACAAGGCACCCATGAGATTCTGGATGGCCTGTACGTTGGCCTGCCAGTCGACTGTGCCTTCGCCGGCGTTGACATGGACAGGGGCTGCGCCTGGATCAGGGTGGTAGTAAAGCATGAGGCCCAGCAAGACGATGTGGGGGATCAAGAGGGTCATTCTCGGAAAATAACCTGGATTATGTGAACACTAGCACATGCGAGAGAGAAGTGGACAGACAGAAAAAGGCATAGGCAGCAATCCAGACAATGGTGCGCTTCCAGCCCTTTTTCCAGAGGATGATCTCCTCGACGCGGTCCTGCAGCCAAAAGACAGGTCCAACCTTGGACACGAAGCGACGAAAGTTTGCGGTCATGATGGGCACCGAAAGCGGGTCTCGGGTGGAGAGCAGATCGGCGTGCGGTTGTTGGCGATTCAGTGGTGCATTGAGCAACATCTGCGGAACGAGTGCGAGCGTCGACTTTATTTCATTTGGCTGTTTCCGAGCTTCTGCTGGCAGTTCTGTCCGTATCTTGGTCGCCGGCTCGCAGGTCGTCTGTTTGAGGCGAACAGCGTCGGCGGGGAATTCGACGTACTCAAAGGTAGCCATCAAGTCTGAGATGAATACACAGCCACTAATGTAAGCGCTTTCCCAAACACCGTCGATCCTCCTCGTTATATCATTCTAGTTCACCTTTCACCATCAGGCAAGAGGCGCAAAAGCACGCGCGGTACCCTTTCTCCGAGGGCCCAGTGAGGAGGGCAGGGCGGGCAAAGAGTGTGCGGACCACATTCACCAGGGCGTGGGAATGTTTGTAGATGCCCTTCTAAAACCTATTGCACTCTGTGAGTTTTATTTGCACCTTGATACACTCTTTCATCAAGGCAATAAGAGTGGGAACATGACTTCAGAGCAGAGTAACGCAGACTCGGTTCTTTCCGTGAACGCCTTCTATCATTGCCTTTTGGACACTCGCCTTTGACAGAGTTCAGTGATAGTCATCATCCTAAAGTCTCAAGACGGTAGAAGTCAAGCTTTGCAACCGTCCATTCATCGAATCATTGAAACCTCTCCTACGAGTTGTAGATCTTTCCGATCACATTGTATCCAGCGCACCAGACTAGTTTTGACCTTCCCTCCGGCTCTTTTCCTTCCAACTCGAGTCATCTTCCTCTGGAGTCAGGTTACCACAATTGCATTGGTACGTGGCTGAATAACTTGACTTACTATTTGTCCCTAGGGACGCATCCGGGGCATATGGTACGGACACATCTTGTAGGGTATCAACGCCATTCATGTGGCCTGTCACTCTCTCGTTATTAGCGTCTGAGGTAATACTCGACTCACTGCATGCGGCTCTTCCCTATTGCCGCGTGTTCGCCTATCCCTCACCACTAGCCTGTTGGCCATTCAAAGCTAGACATTTGCAAACTCGTTGGCTAAACCCATCGAGGAGAAACCTGGTGGTTTTAGGGTTCTCTGAGCACAGGTTCCCTCCATGTCGTGTTCAGTCAAATTACACATGCATTGCACTGCTATATTATTTCTCTACAAAGATCAATCAACCATTCAAACGACGGGACGACTGTGGTTACCGCAAGATGAAATTGGGTATTTGGCCAAACCTGTGGCCGTGCCCTCGGGAGTTCTCATTGGCATGCACCTCTCTTTCTCCACCTGGTGGCGTAACTGAGTGGCCCTCCCTCCACTGTTGTATTGTTCTCTTCATCACTGTTACCTTTTCATCAAGATGCTTCCGTACACACTGCGTTTCAGATGATCTATTTCGGATCATCCCAAGCAATTCTCCACACTCCTTAGAATAGGATTTTGACATATCTCTCCCAAGAAGTTCTTGCGAGCTTCAAGAAGAGCTATGTGAGATCCACATCTAGTCCTGTGACGGCAGTTCGTACGCCGTGCCCACTTGTGCATGATGGGCGACAGATATGTCACAGGCGAATCGCAGATTACCAATGTTGGCAGGCTACCCCACTCCACGTCTCTGGAGCGTTTGTCCACCTTAGAGTTCGCTCACCGTGGAGTTTGCTATACTTTTTACTCTAACGTTCTGTGGCGCAGCGCTCTTCAAAGTTCAAGGATTGAACAGTGTCCTTGTAAGGCCCCGTGTACAGAATATTTGCCATCCCCCTTATTCCTTGACAACCGTGGCTCTGATGACTCAGGGCCACGACCCAAGGGAAATAGCATTGACTGAGAGTAGAAACCCAGCTCTTATCGATTAGTTCAATCTGATCATGTTGCCGACTTTTTGTTCTATCGTTCGATCGAGGGTACTTGTGGATCATCTCGGACCTGCAGCGCTGCGCTTTACGACACAGTAGCGTATTCTGTGACCCTACTGTAGCCGTCCTGATCCAAGCCCTCTGGTGACCCTGGCCCCCGCAACGGCTCCAAGAACCATCCCCACCGCCCACACCCAGCCCACGCCATACCTCCTCACCCACATCATCCCATTCACCCCCGTAAACAACGTGCTTACCACAACGGGCGCCACTGTGCGCCCGACACACATGGCGAACTGCACGAGCCCGTTGCTCTGACCAAGTGCGCTTGGGGAGGGAGCATGCAGCTTGATGAGGAGCATGCTCAGGCTGTGCGGGATAGCACCGATCTTGGAGAGCGCGAGGAGCGCTAGGAGTCCCGTCCAGACAAGTGCAGATGTGGATCCCGTCTCAGATGCGCGGACGAGAACATTGAGGAACGGAAGGAGACCGAATGCGACAGGCCAAATATGCATGCATGTATTGTATGTCTTTGCGTAGTCAAAACGGCGCAGGATGTATGGCATGGCGAAGAACCGAAGGAGGACTGCGAGCATCCCTGCGAACGCGAGCGCGTTCCCGATAGTTGCAGGCTGTGGGGAAGACCCAACACAAAGTTAATAAGCTCAAGTCTGGGAGATCTGGTTCAAATACTCACCTCGAGGCCCAAGCCGCCCGCATCGATAGGCGTGTAGCAAAAGAGCGTAAAGACAACATCGAATGCGAGGCTCAGGAAAGACAGTGCGAATCCTGAGATCGTCAATGCTCGTATCGCAGGTATTGATAGAAGCTCCATCAAGCCAGCAGGCGCCGCTCCATCTGGATTCTCATTCGCATTCGATCTCAGAGTGGATGAACCATGTCCGCTAGGGGCAGCTTTTCCTTTACCTGGAAGTGTCTGGCGTGGTCATCAATGGAGGATTGCCATATTCTTTAGCATTCCATCCATACCTCTTCAATGAGCATAAACCCCAAACCCGCTCCAATGAGCGCGCATCCAGCACTGACCATACACGGAGGAAGATAGGGGTGATCTACAAAAACACTCCAAGAGAAATATTGTGGGAATCGTGTCGCAGCATTCGCCAACATCCCACCAATGAACGGTCTATATATAATACGTCGTATTTAAATGCATGTAGTGGGCAAAAGAAACATACTTACCCAATGACGGTGCCTACTGGCCATGCAAGACTGTATATAGGTACCGCAAGGTCTTGATTAGTGTCATCCGTAATCTCGGCAAGGATTGAGTGTATAACTGCCACATTCCCTGCAACTAATCCACCTGGAGCCACCAAAACATGAAGATCAGTACGAGTAGTGAAAAACAACGAAGGACTCTGGAGCTTACCAACAAACCTGCATGCGACAATGGCTGCAAACGATGTAGATAACCCAAATATCAGTGTTGTCACTGCGATGCCAATGAGACCAGTAAACACAACAGGGCGCCGGCCGACGATATCTTCATTATGCTTCATGAGTGTGATGTACGGCACGAGCGGCTCCAAGGCCATTCAGTACCAACCTGAGATTTTACCCCATTGGTACACTGAGAACACTTGGGCGAGGGAGTACGCGCTCTCCTAACGTCATGCGCCAATGAGGAGTCAACATAACACGTCGCATCGAGGCAACCCATACGCACGACCAACCCACTGTAAAAACCGACCTGTTCTGGTTTTGCAACCTTTAATTCAGCAAGGAGCTGGTTTACGTAGGGGAATATCTGCTGGTACGCGATGGGATCGACAATGCGGACTGCGATGAGGGCACCGAGCTGAGCTTTGGGAAGCGGTGTTGATGACGGACGGGTGCCAGGATTGTGTACAGAGGTACTAGGGGACGCGGCGACGGCTTCCTCGTCCTCCCTGGGTAATAGGCGTGTCGACTCGTTTGGCGCGTCTCCGTAGTTCGTCATGGGACGTTGAAACTTCTTGGAGTACGATTGTAGATCACCAGATGGGACTTTGGCGCACGAGGTGTCGTTTAGCCCTGGGTTCAATGGAATACACTCGGCCCTCGGGAGCCCGTGCTACAGTCTAGGCACACTGCCCCAGACACGTTGTCGCATCGTGGTGACAAGAAGAACACGTGTAAGATGATTGAGATCATGCACCAGTGCTGCTATCCAGTTCCCCAGACGCAGGCGATGTTGGAGTAAGTCAGCCACGTCAAGGATGAAATCTAGGAGCGAAAATTCTCTTCTGGCAGAAGATGTGAGGGACAAGGAAATCTGTAATCGGTTGAGGGTTTTGTATCACCAGGGTACACTCACCGTTGCGGGCGCTGTCATCGATTACATTGACCATTCATAGATCAATACCTCAGTGAGCGCTGACCATTGGTTTCATCAACCTGAAGATCCGGAGCAGAATGTGGCACATAGCGGTGGCGCTAGGCTATTCCTTGCATCTGCCAGGCAGTCAGCTCTTTGACACCATCCATGCTCAGTGCTGGACGAAATTCGTCGCGACTTTGTTTGACTCGCAGATAATCAAGTTTCTTCAAACATCTCGAATAGATGGAGTAATGTTGCGAACAAGCACAGTGGCGCTTCCGCAAACGAATCCATACCCAAAACATTTGAAAACTGGTCGAGCTTTCCTACTTCTGCCACGGGAGGTTTCTGCATACCAAAGCATACGCTAATCCGCGCCTCGCTGCAGGGTTCACATCGATTTTCTCTCAATTACGTCGGCAAAACAGAACAGTGTTAAACGAGAATCTATATACGACACTCGAAAGATACACAAAATGCACGGAATCTGCAAGAAGCACTACCGGCATCAGTCATTTATAGGGAGAGTGAAGACGAAAATCAGTCGTCCAACTCTTCACCATCTTCGTCAAGAGGCTTCCAATCCGGGTACACATGCTGCCATCTGGGACCCATGAATCCCAGCAAGCGTCCGTGAACAACACTCTGAGTAGTACTTACGAGTATTCTTCACCGGTACGTTGCTCTTCCTCTCCCCGCCAGGTGAACCATGATCGTTTCGTCATTTGTTTGAGTGTGAAGAGAGGCGTGAAGGCGTATTCGCCATTGGGGTCAGAACCTCTGCGCAACCACGTAGACTCCTCCCCCGTCCACCACTCACCCGCAATGTTGCTGTTTACTGTTTCACCCTGTGTTTTGGCGCACAGGGCTGCAGAGAATGGTTCTCCAGCTGGAGAAGCAACAGGTGGATGACAAGTCAAAGAACAAGATTTCTCGCGCTCACATTTATCAGATAAGTACATGAGATATGCAAGGCATGAGACTGTGCTCGTGACGATGTACTCGCCCCTCAATAGCTCTATCTTCAGGATTTCTGCAAGGAGCTCATTGGGGACGAAACATGTGCGAGGGGCCTAAGTATGATCAGTGCGCCACGTTTGCCATTTTGGAACTTCCAAGTTCCCTTGATGGAGGCTGATCCAATCGCCGCATTTCTGGGAGCAGCGTTGTTATAGCCAGCAAGGTCGTAGCGAACAGTAACCTTACGTCTGTTGGTCGATATTAAGCTCGCTTCTTGTGACGCCGGATGATGTTATGATGTAATCTTGATCGGGTTCACCCAGCCGTGGTTGGTACTCTGTTGCGACAAAGTTGAAGTTGTGATCGCCAAGATACCTCTGGAAGTCTGCGCTGTAGATACTGCCATTGATGTTGAATTCACCGTTTTTGTCGAGTGTTCCATAATCGCCAACCTGAAGCTGTCTTAACGCTGATGACGACCGATATGAAAAATGAGACAATTACAGCGACAGGGATGGGAGGGTCTAAGTTGGTCCACTTCCCGCTGGCTTTGCGAACGAGGTCGATGAATTTTCTACTAACGATGGTCGTGGAGTAGGTCGTAGTATTAAAATAGACAGCCGCTGAACGCGACAACTCTGGAGCGGCTAGTTGTGGAAGATTGGTCATGCATCGCGCACAGCGGTGAGCGCTTGGGCCAAGAAGTGACTAGCGATGGTGGTACCCTGGAGCGTAATCGCACAGGCGTGTGCAGTTATGACGTAATTAATTCCCACAGGAGACAGGACTTCGACTTGAACAAGCTTGCAATAGTAGTGGTCCAACTACTAGGTTGCACGACACGAGATGGGCATAATTTTAACGCTAATCAGCTCGAATCCATCACTCACGACCCTTGTTGCAGTGGTCATGGTGACGTTGCTTTTCGTGCGTGCCATTTATAGGAAACGGAATCAATTAGCGCCAGGAAAGGATGGAATCTCGCTTCCCCCAGGTCCTCCTCCACGGCGATTCTGGGACCATATCATGCCAACGGACAAGTCAGGCATTTGTTCCACACTCCTTAACGTGTTCAGCTGATTTGCTGTTTTTCAGTATCAGCTCAACACTCAACGATTGGGCTAACGAGTATGGTCCCGTGTTCGCACTGCGTCGAGGTTCTGAGATCTCCATTGTGGTTGCGCGAGTAAATGTAAGACAGGATTATATCATTGATTATCATCATTTCATTCTCCGTAGGCAGCTACTGAAATAATGGAGAGAGAGGGCAGCGCACTTGCAGACCGTCCCCCCATGATTGCTGCCAGCGAATTTCTCTCGGGAGGAAAACGGATCACACTGACACGTAGCGGCGAGCAATTTCGTCGGCTCAGGAAGGCCGTCCACACACATTTCCAGGCAAAGGCGGTAGAAACGTACAAGGATATTCTACTGGAACAGGCGAACACACTCATCCTTGACCTTCTCGACGACAGCAAGAACCACCGGCAACTTGTATATCGGTCTGTCCAATCACTATGTGGATCGAGCGACGTTCCCATACTTTTTTTAGGTATTCATCATCGAACATTTTGCGTGTCACATATGGCAAGTCAGGTCCCACGTCTATCGATGATCCAGACTTTGTTGGAGTACAACAAATTGTCGAACATTTTATCGAAGGATTGCGACCCGATGCTTATCTCGTCGACCGCTTCCCTTGGTTGAAATACGTTCCCGGATACGGAAGACGGCTCAAATCGTATTATGATCGTGATCTGATATTTTACAGGGAGCAGTTGAACCGCGTCAAGTCTGCAATGGTGATCTCATATCTATATCGGATCATCACGGTAGTCTCAGAAAAAAACCTAGTCATCCGACAATGCTGGCCCGTCGTTTGCTAGAATGCTATTGGAGAATAGCCTTGAAAATCGGTTCACCTACGATGAGATGGCCTTTCTTGCTGGCACAACCTTTGAGGCTGGATCCGACACGGTATGGTAGCTTGTGATTGGCATGGAATGAGTTGAAAAAAGATGCACAGACTGCCGACGCAATAATTGCAATGACCATGGCGGCAGCCTGCTTCCCCGATGCACAATTGTGTGTGCAGGAGGAATTGGATAACGTCGTTGGAGCAGATAGATGTATGATTTGTCGTCTTTTGTTTAGCTGTCATTGCAT
>JBBPMS010000057.1:18377-29786 GCA_038090435.1 Phylloporus scabripes | reverse complement strand
ATCCAGTCCAAGCCGCTCTAGAATTATTCGCCTGATCCTCTTTCTCAAGCATTAGTTCGACATTCAACGACTGGGCTAATCAGTATGGTCCTGTGATCACCCTTCGTCAAGGCAATCAGATTGCTATCGCGGTCACACGGGTCGACGTAAGGCAGCACCACTAGTCATCTTACACTCTTTACTGGTGTCCTTTTTCAGGCAGCCACTGAAATATTAGAAAAGGAGGGTGGCGCACTCGTGGACCGTCCTTCCATGATTGCTGCCAATGAGATTCTGTCAGGGGGAAAACGAATCTTGCTAATGAGTGGCGGCGAACGATTTCGTCGGCACAGGAAAGCTATCCACACCCATGTGCAACCCAAAGCTGTGGAAACATACAAAGATATTCTATTCGAGCAAGCAAAGATACTTATTCTCGATTTCCTGAACGATCCAGAGAACCATCAGAAGCTTGCCCATCGGTATGTTTCAATATACTTTCAGGTGTTCGTATTGCGAACTTCATGTCCATTGCTTCAGCTATTCCGCATCAATCATCTTGCGCATCGCGTATGGCAGATCAAGCCCCAAGTCCATCGATGATCCAGCGTTCGTTGGGGTACAGCAAATCATGATACACCTTAGCGAAGCGACTCAACCTGGTGCTTATCTCATCGACCGTTTTCCTTGGTTGAGATACATTCCTGGATACGGACGACGCCTCAAAGAGCATTACGATTCCGATCTACAATTCTACCGCGAGCAATTGGACCGCGTTAAACGTGCAATGGTAAAGTGTACCCTAATGTTTGAGCATGACCAGTAACTCATAGGATACCCTAGTCGTCGGATGATGCTGATCCGTCATTTTCCAGAATGCTGTTGGAAAATGACTCTCTGCATCAGTTCTCCTTTGATGAGATGGCCTACCTTGCTGGAACTCTGTATGAGGCTGGATCCGGCACGGTATGGCGACTTTCTTATAACTCCAAGAATGCGTTAAAACGATGCCTGTAGACTTCGTTTTCTATAAGCGCGATGATTATGGCAGCAGCCTGTTTCCCCAGTGCACAGTTGTGGGTACAGGAAGAGTTAGATAGGGTCGTTGGGATGGACAGGCGTACGTGTACCCACCCTCTATTCAGTCTCGTCGGTCATGTAGCCATCCATTAGTACCGACCTGGAGTGACTGGGACGCACTCCCTGGACTTCACGCCTTTATTTCAGAGACACTTCGTTGGAGACCTGTTGCACCCTTCGGTAAAACAATACCGATTCACAGAGGAATTTTATTCTCAACAGTTGTTTTACCAGGTGTTCCGCACTGTTCAACAAAAGATATTATCTGGGTATGGTTTTTAGTTGTATACAGGACTTCAAACCTCATGTTGATTGCAGAGAGGATACTGTATCCCTGCTGGAACGACTGTGCATGGCAATCATTGGTATGTGGCCTATTTCTCCCCTCACGTTAGAGATGGGTGAAGCAAGGAAAAACAGGTCCATTGGCCGAGACCCTGTCGCCTTTCCCGATCCTGGAAAATTCGATCCTCAACGTTGGCTCGATGAAAACGGCCAGTTGCGTAGTGACCTAAATTGTTTTTCCTTTGGTTCTGGTCGCAGGTAGGTGTCTTCACTCGTCTGAACCCATGCATTGTTCACAGATTGGCGAAGAGTATGTCCGGGCATGTATCTCGCAAACCGTTCCATGTTCATTGGCCTCGCATTTCTCCTCTGGTCATTCCAAATTGTTGAGCTCCCAGAAGCGCCGATCGACACAACACCAGATACAGACAGCGTTGTGGCCCATTTGGCACCGTTCGAGGTCAAATTTGTGCCCCGTATGAAGGAGGCACGTCTCAGAGAGATGATGGTGTAAATTGTGCGCGTATGTCATTGTCATCTTCACCACGCTCACATTGACGATGCGTCAGGCGCAAAGCTCTCCATGAATCTGACACATGGTCGTCGTGAGGCCAGATGTGAGAATGGTCTCGTGTACACAAGTGGCCACTGTAAGGCATGCTTGCACAACTGCATCGCGGACGCGTCATCAAAGTCCACCGATGCCTCACGACGGACGCAAGGCCCCTTTCCCCTTTCACATTCCTTTCTCTCATCACGGCATGTTCGCCTGTACCTGGTTTACGTTTAACGAGCCACTCGCTCTACTATTGAGTATGACTCCATGTATTCATCCTCTACCCTGGACCTCGCCGTCTGAGCCACTCTAAGTTCTGTCTTCCCTTCTTCACCGATTCGACGACGAAGCGACGACCGCGTCCGCTCGCGATCGCGTCTTCCGCTTACATAATCTTCCCAGTCGCTATCCCGTTCGAACTCGCTGTCACTCGTTTGTCGTCGACTACCTACGCGACCGAGATGCGTTGATTTCGTGACTGCGCCGATATCCCTGCCAGGGCCTGTGATGCTCTAACTACGTTTCTCACCCACTGGTTCATTTGGCCGCAACTACGACTGAGTTGACTGACGGTCCTACGTCCGTAGACTGCTCGCACACATTTGAGCTGTCACAGGATCCAACGTTAGCCTGGACAGATCGCACAATAAGATTGCCAGTAGGGTAAACTTTTCAAAACTACCATCAAGGAACAGAAGTCTCGGCAGAGTTACTCACTAGACGCCAATGGTACCGTGTACATCAGACTAATATTGGACATCATTTGAAGACCGGACTCGGTAAGGGCGCTGTAATTATACGAATTGACATCCAACAGCCTGCTGGTACTTACGCTGCAGACCCCTGGGGTTCAATGTGGACGGTAAACATCTCGGCGGACGCGTCGGGTGTGACTGCCCTTCTGGCTGCAGGGGTCATGGTCCTCACTTTCGCAAATGCCCTCGTGCGTGACAAAGGATGTCGATCGACGACCAGTGGGTTACGGGCTGGTGCTTGTGGTGTCGATGCGGTTATTGATGTGTAATGGTACGGGGTGCGATCTTTTGAAGGATTCAGTTGACTGGTGTGCTACCGACCTTTGGCATGTCCTAACGACTCTAGGCGGTCGGCTGCCTATATCAATCTGCGTGAGTCGACGTTTGGGAGGCCGCCAACTAATGCATCATAGATGATTGATCAGTCCTTCTCTTGAACGGTCTGGCAGCAACTCGTCGCATCCTGGATCTATCCGTCGCTGTAGACGTGTACGCATGTACAATCCGTCCCGTAAGGCGAGTCAACTCATGGCATACATTGCGTTGGAAGGACTACGAGTATCTGCTTTCAGCACCCGATCCTCGTGGCGCGATCTGTCCAAATTCTTGGGCATTTATGCCAGGAAATTTTCACCGAAGACGGACATTCAGTACAATCCGGGGCGGTAACACGATTGGTTGATTGGACCACATCTGAAAGCGGAATACTACCTAATCTCGCACTCCACTCATACCGTCCTCATCCGTACACTGATACACGTGGGTAGGCATACATGGCGCAAATACAGGTCAAGGAAAAGGCGGGGAGCGAAAGAGGGACCAGGCGAATGCCAATTAGTTCTTGCAGTCGCTGCATTTGCAATCGCATCTAAATCAACACAGAAAATGCGGCGGAAGGGGAACGTGATCAACGATTAGTTTGCGTGCGTGCATGAGCGGGACACACTTGGTGGTACAGTTGCAGATTTTCTTGCCTTCGCAGCACACTTGGTCAACAGGGATGGATACGACCTGCAGGAACACCCCGGTACGTACATCAGCCGCTGCAACGCTGAGGCAACGAAGAGAGAAAGGATACACTGACGGTCTGCATGATGTTGGTGTGAGAGTGATACAACGGGTTGGTTGGAAATAGTCTGAAGATTGGGTCGTCTAGGACGAGGGCAGAAAGGATTTTATACTCCCCAGACCGCAGCATTTGGCATTATTTACTTGCCAATGCGGGAGGCAGCCGAGTCTCTTCACCCCGGTGTAAGCTGATGTCTAGAACAGGTTTAATTGCTCAATAAATGAACATGATGGCCGTGATATCTACCCATGTTTCACTATCCCTCATTGAGTCGATCTCGAGAAAAAGTGGGAAAGTATAGCAAGCCAATCCCATTGTTCGTGTTCGCAGGATAAGTACCTGGTTGCTATGACCCATGGCATTTCTGGGGAAAGTCAGCTAGGAACCCTGCTCTTTCCAGTGAAGACAAGAGGACAGACTGCTCAATTCGCCGCCGCCGTGATGTGGAGCAGGACCACCGGACTATTGATAAGCACCGCCGCTCGGTAATTTAGGGGTTGTGAGAAAAATCTGATACCGCGTATCTGATAAGGCGTGGTGCTACCGAGGGAAACACGGACTCGTGACACGCACGCCGCGTGTTGTCACTGCCCGTTATTCCGTGTTTGCATCATGGGGTCAGATCGATGCAGGCGGGCGCAAATGAAGCAGCTTGATCTAGGAAACCCAGAGACGGATCACTTGCTCCGCAGCGGGTACGGAAACACCCCTGGATAGTAGCACCAGCGGGGATGAAAAGAACACCTTGTTGCCATCACTGATCAGATTACGATCGCTTTGCAGGTGCAAACATCCCTGAGAGTCATGTCAGCCAAGTCCGATGTACGGCTACGCAGATCTGAGTTCAGAGATGTCTGGTTGATGAGCCGGGACACCTATGGAAGCCTTTAGCAGTCACGTTAACGATGGTCATGGACCGAGTCACGATGACGACGTACCACACGAGGTGTCAACCGTGGTAGAGTGTTCGGACAGATAGTCACCATGCGTATCAAATGCGCCACTTGCTTCGTGCGCCCCATCTGTACGTACGCCAGAGAATGAGCACGCAAGCGGAGCAAACCAAGTAAGGTGTGCGGTGCATTGCCGTTCAGACCAACTATAGCAATTGGGATCCAAACGATATTAGGCAAGCACACAGCATTTGGTGGAAGACCGAACCACGACCATCAACGGCAGCTCGACGCAGCACGACAACTGCAAGAGGGACAATATCGGTGGAGCGCGGTTGATTGGGCAGGTCCTAGGTAACTTCAACATCGTTAAACATCGATTAGCGAATAATGGTGACAAAATTGTCCCGGTGATCATTACTACAACTCAGAGCTCGCATAAACAGTGAATGCATACAAAAAACAGGGTAGAGAACGAAACATACCGGCACAGAAAACATTCCATCGATCGTAAAGATGTCCAGAATCCCATCGCTCCATCGTTGCAACCTACACTGGAATATTTTCCTTGCGCCCAAGGACCTCCTTTAGCGGGCTTTCTGCTCTTCTCCCATTCACAGGTTTCCCCTTCCCAATCTCCATCTCGAAGCTGACGTCCTCCATCAAACTCCACTCCTCCTCTGGCACTTGGTCCAATAGACTTGGCTGATTCTTCAGATCGATTCTAATCGGGCTTTCCGTCACCTCTGCGACCACCCCAAGCCGACCAGAGCCAAGCCTGCTTAGATAAGATTTGGCCTTCCCCAACGGCGTTGGTGTTGGTGCCGGACCCGAGAGCGAAGTGGAAGGAAGCACACTCCCCCCACCCAGTCCTAGCGCATCAAACTTGCTCACGAATGCCCCTAGTGCCCGCTTCTCCTCCTCCAACTTCATCCTCACCTTCTTCTCTTTCTCGAGTTGCTTGACGAGCTCATTCGCCCACGCTTCCTTCTCTTCCCTTCGTTTCACCTCGGCCGCCAGTCGACCCTCCCACTCGCGCTCAACGTCCTCACGCACCTGGCGAAGAGGCTCGCCAAGGTTGTTTTCGTATCCACCTATAGCGATTTCAAGCTCTCGTATCTTTTTTTGTTGATCTGCGATTATCTTCTCTTTGTCTGTCTCGGGTGCATCAGGCGCTACCTCCGGGCGAGCAAGGAGTGCCGCCTCCAATGAGAGGATCTGATTCGCTTGAGATTCTACCTGACGTCGAGCAGAAAGCAGTTCTTGTTGGAGCTGTACTTATACTGTCAGGCTGGACTAGGCGGACAGCGCGTGCATACCGACCTGGTACGGCGACATATCGAAATCCACCTTGGATGGACTGGTTGGACGCGAGTCATCCCCCTTGTTCTCATCCACTGTTTGGCTCGTCAAGATGAGCTTCGTCAGTTGTTGTATCCGTGAATTGAGGTCTTTCATCGCTTTAGATTCATCGAGTTGCTAAAAAAAAAAAAGAGGATATAACTTCAGGTACCCAAGCCATTGCGTTTTAAGGGTTGAATTTACCTCTCGTGCACTCAGTCGCCGATTCCTCTCCGGTGCTTCTGCTTCTCGTTCAGCCAGTTTCGTCTTAAGTTCTTCGATTTCCTTGCGGTATCTCTCAATGAGGGCATCCGTGTCCACGACCTCCTTCTTCTTTGCACTCAGCTGCACGCGCTTGATGCGCGATGCAAACTGCAGGGTGCTTGTGCTTTCCACGACAGCATTGATATCCGGGTTCATGGTACACACAACACTAATGCGAGCATCTCCCGAGAGCGATGGCTGAAGAAGACGCGTAAGCTTGGAATTACGATAAGGGACATGGTCACTGGTCGCAAGACGGGTGAGTTTTTTGGTCTGACTTTCAGGACGCGGTCATACTTTTTGTTCTTGGCGGCATTCTCTGCCAAAGTACCGATGACGGTTCCGAGGGTAAGAAGACTAATGAAGCCCATCAACAAGTGATGGCTAGAGGTCATAAGAAGCGTACCTGGTATTGATATACTTCCCTTCTCGTGTTCGCTCCTTATCTGATGTTGCCTTCTCAGACCCAGCAAGATCGATTAGGCTCTGGAACCGCTTGATTAACACGATCCTATTGTGAGAAAAAGTGTAGCCTCACCAAGACTGACATTTGCACGCTCCTTCCCCCGATTGTCTGCAATCTCGTCCCACCTGGTGTTGGTGGCCGTAGACCTGGTGTTTGCCTACCGCTCGACTCCGCCTTCCCTTCGCCCCTTTCTCTGCTTTCGATTACAAGCCTGAATACGCTGTGACTCCGACTACTTCTTTCGTTCCAGTCCGTGCTGGCAGTCCTACGATGTCTCTCTCCCCTTTCCATCACTTCGCGCACCCCCTTTAGACTTGTTACGACTTCCTCTCGAAGAGGCGCTAGAATGCCCTGTCCGATGATTTGTACAGGTTGTGTTGCCGACACCGAGGGTGGCGAAAGTAGGTCGAAAATAGTTTCGTTGTAAATCTCAAGATATGAACAGCGAAGCAGATATTCGCGTGATGGTGTTCGTCTGATAAACGAAAAGACGTCTTTCATCGCTCTTGGAATGATACCAGGTTGATCTTCGTTTCCAGACTAACGTGCATATTTAGTATTTGAGAACCACGTTTGCTTGAAAATGCTTACAAGTGTGAATGTCTTTCCACTTGCAGTTTGACCATATGCGAATATGACAGCATTATAACCTTCCATCGCAGCACAGACGTGACTTCTTGCAACAGCATTGTAAATCGGTTTGTTCTCGGAGCCGGTGAGTACCTCGTCAAACTGAAATTCCGGGGGAGGGCTAAGGGCCGTCTTAGCATGTTGCTGGAAAAGTTTGATAGTGTTGGGAACAGAGATGTCCCATGCATCCTGGCCATTCGTCGGACGAATCCTTGAGAATGGATATTGTCGTTTACTGAAGATGAACAACAGCAAAAGCATACCGAATAGAGACAAGGACCTTGTCTTCTTTGCCATATTCGCGAGTAGGTATCTGGCTTTCATCGATATCCCCGGAGATGTCCCCTGGGTCGAGCGTCTGAAAATCAACGAGTGCCTCTTCTGGGTCGATCCTGCTCAAATCCATAGACATGTCTCCAGGGCCCATGAACAATCCAGGTGACGGACTCGCGCCTCTTGGTGTAGAAGGTGTCTTGGGCCGGGATACATCGGATTTTGTCGGTGTCCCTGGGACGGGGGAGAGAGACGTATGGGCTGGTGGTTTGGTGGTTCGGATTCGAGACTCTGCCGAGAGGGTCGCTTTGTATTTCTTCGTGGTGCCGAAAACAGAGGGTGTAGCGAGATCGCTGCCAGACGCGACAGAGAGTGGTCGCTTAGGCGTGAATGGCGTCGGACGAGCAATTTTGGATGTGGAGGGGGTGTCGATGGAGATAGCAGAGGGCGTGCTGTTGGTGCTGTGATGAGTGCTTTTCTTTGTTCTTGCATTCGTTCCTGTCTCAACGGCGGTCGTCGTCGTCATTGTTGTCGATATAGTGGTCGTAGGTGTAGTCGTCGATATGGAAGTCGTCGTCGTCAAAGGCAAAGATAGATTGGGTTTGGTCAACCCTGGGAAATTAGCCAAGACGCGTGGAGGAGGAGTCGACGCGTCTGGATCACGTGCTCTGGAATCCTTCGACTTGGGACGGGGCGAGGACCCAGGTTTCTTGTTCAAAACCATTTCGTACGTGCACAGTGCAGAGATTGGCGTGGGCCAGGCGAAGCTAGAACGGTGAGGGTGTGTGATAGTCCTGCTACGCGACTGCGAGGTCCGGCTCAAGCGCCAGAACAGCCGAGTACGTCAATACACTCGTCGACAACGACGATGTTCCATGAGGTAAGTCTAGACATCCAAGAATTGGGGAGTGGGACACTAATCCTGGACGTTTCTGTAGTTCCAAGGTTGCCAGAGTTCCTGACAAAAGAGAAGTGTTGTGGTCTTGTGTTCTCCAAGTAGGCAGTCCCGGTCTGTGTCAATGTGGTTATGACTTGGATCTGGTTACAGGATGACGAGACCTTCGAATTCATACAGACCGGGACATTGCAGCCTGACAGCTCCTGTCACCCGGAGCCAATGACTCGTAGGTCCACAATGCCGTGGCTCACTATTCGATGGGCGATTCTCACCTGCGCCGCGGGTCTACAATTCCTGGCCCCAATCCTTGTCTAGCTACGAGTCTTTCATGAACCGTACTCATCGCTAGGTACCAACATAATCATCACAGGATGCAATGTGTCAACGGTCTTGTAGTGTAGCGGTTATCACTTGGGATTCTGATGTCATCTTCCCAAAACCCAGGTTCGAGTCCTGGCATGACCTCACCTTTTTGGCATGTGTGCCTGAGCACAGGATTCGTCCCCATTCTCTCGCGTCATCTAGTTTGTACAAGATTGGGCAGATCGGGTCGCGAACTCGGATTGCAATCACCCCCGTTACTGGCAAGTACGATCTCGAGATGCTCTTGCGTTGGTGGCGTACAATAGTACGTCAATTGTCTTTCAGGTATATGAAGGTGCGAAGGTGTTTGGGTTACCAAGTATAACGACTGATCGTCGAGTTTTGCAGACACAATATAGTAATCTCTTCCGAGTACACTGCTCCCCTGGTATTCAAAATGGATTCCGCTGATCGGCGTGGACCCCGATGATAAATAAATCCGTCTCCGCTCGCACCATTACGCAAGCACGATTTCGAGACACCCCCAAGCTTGGATGATCGCATCCGTGATATGAAACTCCTCAACTTCCCTCAGCATTCATGAAAGTAATTGTTTTTGGGTTAGCGTGGCAGTTACAGCAATTATCGAGGGGGCTAATCCATTTTTCTAACCTGGCAGGGCATCCGGTTTCATTGGTTTGTCTATTGCTCAGGCTCTAAGCAGAGCAGGCCACATCGTATATGGAGTCACGCGTTCCGAAGCCAAGGCTAAGCAACTGACTGCCCATGAAGGTAGTGTGCCGCATTCCCTCTCTCGCGAGACAAATGTGCCAACGACTATGTTCCCCTCCAGTCTTCCCTATCGTCGGTGACCCTACCGACACGCAAACATGGGCGAACCTAATCCCCACTGTGGACGTTGTCATCGAAGCGCTAGGCAACTCTCCCGATCCACGTGCGTTGGCTCTCGCCGTCCTCGACGCCGTCGCCACCACCGCTCGTTCCACCCGTCCGTCCGGCTCACCCAAGCTCTCCTACATCTACACATCCGGTTCTTGGGTACACGGTCCCACTGCAGACGAGTTCGTCTCCGACTTGACCCCGCTCTCGAATCCTCTCCCGCTCGTTGCCTGGCGCGCCCAGTTCGAACAAGCGGTCCTCAAAGACGAGCGCATCAACGGAATCGTGATCCGGCCTGCACTCTTGTACGGAAAGAGTGCCTCTTTGTTGAATCCCGTGTTCGAGGCGGCAGGGAATGGCAACCAGGTGGTGTGGTATGGCAAACCCGGAGGGCGGTTCACGCTCGTCCATACAGACGATCTCGCAGATCTGTACGTCCGCGCGGCCGAGAAGGCGCCCATCCTCGGCGGACTTGCGATAGAAGCGTGCAATGATACTACAGAGTCTGTCGAAGGCTTCCTTCATAAGCTGATCCAAGTTTCGGGTGCAAAGGGACCTTATAAATTGACCGAGCCTTCGAATCGTGCGTTGATCACGCTTAGCGCTGGTTGTGACTGACCCTCATCTGTGAATAGCTTATGAAGAGGCGCTCGCATCGACAATTCTCCTTCGCCCCCTTCTCGCAAAGTCCTTATTGGGTTGGCAGCCAAAGAAGCCAGGCTTAACAGATGGGCTGCCCTTGTATTATGCTGCGTGGAAAGCCTCCCAGTAGCACACCCGTATAGTATCGGAACTGATCACCACATTCATACTAACCATCGGATGACTAGAAACAGTGGGCAATAGATGTAAAGCGAACCAGCACCTTTGGTGTTCTTTTTGATATTCATTGTAACGAGTACGAAGTTCCAAATGTCATTGAAAGACCGAATTGCAACAATTCACAACCTGTTCCTACCATCTAGTCTATGTAGTGTATGCATGTGCAATGCCCACACGTCCATGTATACAGTCCAGAATTCCACAAGACAGACAGAATGTGTTTGGATAAACGATGAATTTCATGCGTGTTGAACGCTACGACAGAAGGAGCGGCGGAAAAAACAAAAGGAAACACGAATCCGAGCTCTCTCACCTCACAAAGCGCGCTGGTGTATGTCGAGATACTGGCACGCACGATCAAGCTGGGTCGACGTCTCCCTCACCTACATACGCATGTATCAGGACAATGAGAACACTCATAAAGAAAAAATCCTCACATGCGCGTTGGAAAACAGCTGAAAGTGATGTCCAGGGATATCCCAAACCGGAATGCGTCGACCAACAAACTCTTGCCAAAGACCCACGATCGACGATTCGGCGTGATCGTCGCGGTGACGGCAGAACCACGCCGGAACGTCCACGCCGTCCAGAGAGAACCCCGCAGTGGCGCGTAACAACGTCAGAGGGACATCGGATCCGGAGTCACGGGTAGGTGTGTAACTTTGCAACAGCGCACTGCTTTGTTTGAACTGCTGCTCGACGAGCTTTCTCACTGAAGCATCGATGTCATGTTCTTGATCATCTTGGAGCACATGCCGGATCATGGCGTCTGACAATAGGGGTGGGTCTGTTGGGCAGGGTGCGTCGATCAACACAACGCCCTTCACATCGCCACCACGTCGGTCGAGGATCCGCGCCGTTTCAAAGGCCACTACACCCCCAAACGACCAGCCTA
>JBBPMS010000056.1:74662-87970 GCA_038090435.1 Phylloporus scabripes | reverse complement strand
CTTTCCGTTCTACGAGCGACATCAAATACCAAGGACGTCTTTCATACAGCATTCAAGAATTACTTCGGTTCTGTGGTTTCACCTCGGCGTTGGATCTGACGAGAAAAAGCAGTCTCTGGTATTAAATCATACATTGGCGTTTCCTTTGCTATTGATGCATGAAATTAGTCAATCACTATACCCTTGTTCCGTTGGATGAGACAAGTCTGCCATCAATCAAGACAAAGTAAGGGATGAAGCCAAAGTAAATTAATCGATGCACGCACGCCCAGCAGTCCGATCAATGAGGTTGCATTCCTGTATACATGGAAGATGGGTAAATTACACACGATCTTTGATGGGTGTTTTATTTCAAGTGTATTTCTGGGAAACTCCCAGGGTCTTTTCGCCCTATATCAGACCCTTTAGAATTCCATGTGTTGGTCCATCAGTCAACAGTGTGTGACGAATTGACATATGGGCATGTCCGGATACATCAGAAGAGTTTACGTGCACCCAAGAAGCGGGACATGGCCGCTTCCGGCAGATGAGTCCTTGCACTTGATTTGCACTGATGAATCTGATGATGAGATGGTCAATCTCCGACAATGATGCAGCCCTTCAAGGAGTGTGGAATTGGGAAGTCTGGCGACAAGACACCCTGCCTCAGCGCCGTTTTGACAGGGTCTGGACAAGAAATGATGCAAGCA
Source organism: Phylloporus scabripes (assembly GCA_038090435.1). Taxonomy (NCBI): domain Eukaryota; kingdom Fungi; phylum Basidiomycota; class Agaricomycetes; order Boletales; family Boletaceae; genus Phylloporus; species Phylloporus scabripes. The sequence continues at coordinate 87,281 of JBBPMS010000056.1, read as the reverse complement.
ATGCAAAGATTCAGCTCGTCACCGTCGGTAGGCAACTTATAGCCCTCTTGCTATCCTGGTATCCGGGATGGAAGGCCGAATCCGGAGAACTGTTGAAAAAATGAGGAGATGTATTCCAAGCCAGCGTACTCGACCATAATATGTTTAAAAATCCGGGTGAGGCCGAGCCACACCCCTAGTTAAGATAGCAGAGTAAAGGTGTGTATCAGTTCAGCGTTCGTAGTACTCAGATCAACGTAGACCACTCCGAATGGCGGTGGAAGATTCGCTGTCCTGAAATCACTCCGACGGATGGAAGATTATAAATGGATGACTAAGTAAATGACAGCTAGATCGGAGTAAGGCATTACTGACGGGAAAGACAGTGCAAGCATGATGAGCAAGACGCGCACGTGAATGGACAGTGCTCGCTTTGTCAGTCGTCTTATAGGCACCTGACACATTATGAGGATTTATTTTTCAGAAAGGTATATATAGAGGGATCAGATTAAACGCCATACCTCGAATTTTTCCAACTATCAGCCATCATCATGCCCGAAGTACAAGCGATCAAGTCTTTGGCCGAGTTCCGGACAATTGTTCGTACCCCTTGTTTGATTTATGAGACCGTCACAAAACTTTTATCGTAGATCAACTCCGGGAATGTGGTGTACGTGGACTTCTGGGCGATCTGGTGTGGACCGTGCAGGGTTATCTCGCCAGTTTTCGAAGATCTTGCGCATCGCGCGGAGGGGGACGCCAAATTCTACAAGGTCGATGTTGATGCTGTCCCAGATGTCGCCCAGGAATGCGGGATCAGAGCTGTTGGTTATACATGTGCTTGCGTGTGCATGAAAATACTGATCGTTCTCTTGGGTAGATGCCTACCTTTATTGTTTTCAAGGATGGTGATAAAGTCGACGAGCTTGTTGGCGCCATTCCTGCAAAGCTGCAGGTTTGTCTCGTGCTGTGATTGATGTATTGCTTGTACTGACGTCGATCATCTTTGACAAGGCCCTCGTCAACACGCATTTACATGCCTAGATTGAAGCAGGAGCCGCCAGGGTTACTGTGAACAGTGTATGATCAATATCATTGTTAGATTCATGATGTAGCCACGCTATAACAGGCAGTGCCTATCTCAGCACGTTCGCGAAGTTGACAGTCCGATTTTTGAACAGCAAGCATTCTATGGAGAGATTTGTAGAATTGAACACAGAATTTACACATGCGCTTAAGTCAAATACAAGACATTGCCGACTTGAACGCTCGCTTCAGAGAGATGCCATGGATATTGCCGGAACAGGTTTATCAAACGGACAAGGCAGTGCGCCAAACCCAGACAAGATGCAGTTCTGGAGCTTTCCTGAAACTTCCCTGCACATTTCTTTGGGTGTCCACCAGGTGTGTTACAATGGTCTAACTATGACATTTACTGCCACATTCCTCGAAGCTGCGAGCTCAATTTCACCCGGCACTGGCTGGAGAGGGATCCCAGGTCGGAGTCGCGGTGTGCGGATGCACACTTCCTGCTTCCTTGTGCACGCGTCAACCTTTTGCTGCGCAGCTTTTTTAACCCACTGGTAGTACGCACCACAACAATATTTTTTTTCCAGGTTCTACCAGTGGCACAGTTGATGTGACGCGATGATATCGTTTGCAAACGTCTTCATGTGAACAGGGGGCATCACGACGATTTCCCTCGTCCCTATGACCCGCCATTATCATGCACAGCTCCATGAAATCGTACGTTCCTAACTTATTACCAATGAATTGACTACAGATACCCCGACCACAGCTCCACTACGTGTATTGAATCAGGAGGGGTGACGCTCAATGTATCGAAGATATGGCTTGTTGTCAGCTTTATCTCGCCGGACCACGGACCATCTATCCATCCAGTCCAAGTACACAACTGAGCCCTTGGCAGCGCAACTTCGTGGATTCCAACCCAAAATCGCCAACGGATGGGCCCGCTTCCGATGAAAGTAAAACGCAGGTCAGCAGCCTGGATCCTGATTAGGGTCGCGGAAGTAAATGCATCCCCGACACCATATTCATCTGCTAGAGATATCCAATCGTTGGATACGTCATGCGGTGTAGTCTCAGGGTGACCAGCTCGTCCAAAAGAGGATGTGCTTGGGCTGAAGCATTTCTATCGACGGCTTGCCCTAGTTTGGCGATGGTCCAGACTACATGAAGTGTAGTATGTCTACATTGGTAGGACTTCCTTGGCCAGGATAACTTCTGTTGATTGCAGGGAAATACCCTGGCCAGCAACGTGCATAAGAATGGCTATCACTCGTGAATCACCAATATGATCAATGGGTGTTGCAACAAATTTTGATCTTGACTCGAGATATTTGAAGATCACATAACGTTGAACGTTGTCTTCTTTTCCGCATGAGACCTATTTTGTCTCATGGACCATTCGGGAGAGAGGCTGCGACCAGCAGCGTTTGGTTGGCTCACCAGCTGTTGTTTTAGTCTTCGACGAAGATTTGCAGAGACTTGACCCTAGGTTACTTATCTTGCCCTCCCCGCCAACTATACCAAACAAGGACTTTGAACGAATTTGATGTTAATGATACATACATGCATACAACGTGATCTTCTAATGCATCACAGCACCCGCACAAAAAAGTCCCGCGTTCGAACCTTTATGGGACGGCGTAACTCTGCCGGTTCCACAGTGATCAACGTGCACGCAGTTCCATAAAAATACACCAATCCCGCTTCATTACCGTATGTCATCACTGCGCCATTGATGTCCACAGAAGATTTCGTCCGCGCGATCTCCATGACGATCCTTGTAAAACTTGTCCAGGGGCACATAATCCGCATAATTCGCAAGAGACAGTTTTCTAGGTTGTCCAATGAAACGACTCCCTCAACCTGCTCCTGGGTCATCCCCTTGAGCGCATCCGCGAGGTACTGACTAAGGACGCTTCCGGGTACAAACTCTCTTCGGACACATCGAGCTCTTCTGTGGTGAGGAAATGTATGTAAGGATTACCGACACTGCGGTACAGCAGCCTGATGGAATAGGGAACGCCGAGCGCGTCGCAAACGTCTGCAAGCGCGCGGTCTGATCCTTGTAGCTGGTCATGCAAGGAGCCAAGACGGTTGCGCCCACTGTGGACATACTCGTAAAGGAAACCAAATACATGGTACTCGCCGTCAGGGAGCTTCGATGTGTCATTCAGTAGATCTGCAGGCCCTTGTCTAAGATTCAAATGAGATGGTGTGGGGATGGATGACGTGGTAGGATGGATGGGTTTGTGGTAGAGATTGTAGGTGAGTGTGACGCGATAGCCAGAGGTGATGGGTAACACTTGGTGCTCAATGTCACCACAGAAAGCGATGAAGCAAACGGAGGGCTCAGCCTTTGCCAACTCGTCTGTAAAACCAATGGTTCACTCCTTGCTAGATTGACGAAGAACGAATTGACCGCCGTCGTGGCAAGTGGGAAGGATGACAACCAAAGACTCAAATATATTCTCGCCCCGGCGTGTCCTTGTGTGCCTTGAAGAAGTCGCCCTTGCGTAAGAAATGATTTCTTCCAGTCAAGATGTCAGAACACACAATACCTACCATAGACGTTCAACTTGTACAACTCCAACGCCATGATCGCGTGGCTTTGAATGGGTAATGCTTTTGATATCTGTTCATGGATGCCGAGACCACGCGGATCGAGCGTCGTTGCAAACGAGACGAGATCCATCTTTCCCGCCTTGCGATGAGACTCGTCAAAGACGTTCTCCCCGTTTCTGCCAAATTCCGCGGGCCTGCGTGCAGGATACAATACATCCAGGTCGTCTGACCCTATGTTGGAAAAGTCGATGCGGCTAAGAACTGGTAAGCCGCGTGCGGAGCAGCTCAGAGTAGCTTACCGACGGGTCACAGACTTGTCGGTGTAGTACACATGACGTTGGTCCTTTGGGACAGCACAGATTCCAGTGTAGAATGGGTCGCGGTCCCACAATGCAGCCCGCAAAGCAATCACTTTTGGGCCTGCAAGATATCCTTTGGCTGGCCGGGTTCGATGAGTGCCCATGGTTGTCGATGTGCAGAGATGACTCGCATTGGGTTGGCTCCTCTAGAATACCCCTAATTTGGTTGTACACGGAATTTGCCATCCACCAAACGGTGCAGTAGATATTCATTTGTTGAATGCATCATGCAATCTAGTATCTACATTGGCAGAACCCGACCTTAAAATACATGAAGTGTCGTTGCACCGATTCATATTAATCGAACGCTAAGCTACCATCCGACTGTGCTTGCATGAGATGAGCGTAAAAGACGTCTAGATCGTGGAGGAAGAAAAAGGAACTGAAAAAAGTGCATCGTCACCGCTTCGCGTACCGCAGGAATCGCGATGCCACTGCACGACATGTCAATCAAAAGGTAGAAACGAAAAGCTGGACAGACGCACCGATCGTCACGACGACATTAAATACAAAGTAGGCAAATACGATAAACGCATCCCGCCAGCGGTTGTCAAACGAGATATTTAGGGGCGTGTAGAACTCGTCACCAACCTATCCGCGCCCTAGAGTCAGATCTTGAACTATCTAGGCTATCACAAAAGACGTACCAAGTATTGGCAATAACGACAGCTGGCGGTGGCGAGCGGGTTGTCGAGGTACCCACCAAACGCACCCACAAAGGCGCCCGCCCAATCTTCACACGTCTGGTTGTCAGGCGGGTTGAACACGTTGAATTCATCAGAGGCACACTGGATCGCCAGCCCATGCAGTTCGGTAGACAACATCGCCGAAAGCGTCCGCGTATACGGTGTCAGCTGGTACATCCAGTCTCTCCAGAATTTAGCCATGTTCGGGTATGGAATGGTCACACCGCAGAACAACGCCAGGACCATGGTCAAGAACGGGTTGAAGAGCACGGCGATTTGGATCGTGGGTGACAACGCCGCGACGAGTTGACCGATCGAAACACCAAAGAGCTCCATGAAGATCACCATCATCAGCTGGAAACCAGTTCCATTCCGGCCTGCAGCACCTTGCCCAAAGTGCATCGGGTATACCATCAGAACCCAGTACACAATCGCACATAGGATCGAGTAAGGAATCTCGCCAATGAGCTGAGCGATGGCGAAGACGTATGGAGAGTAAATCCGACTCGATGCTTCACGGATAAAGGTACCTGGGGATGATAGGCTCAGCACATAACCTTATGCAAGACCAGTGTACTCACGTCTGTTGAAGATAAACAAGGGTTCAAGTTGGACCATAATAATTGCGGGCAACACTGCCAGCCAGAAACTACCCCAAAGGACATGTATTCAACACCCGTATTGTCCCATGAAGGATGGCAAACTCACATGGCAAAGGCACGGTACTGCAGATCCCGAAGGCTATGTCCCAAGTTAAGGAAGGACAACGAAACGAAGATTGAAAAGAAGGCGTGCACTAATAACCTGCTGAACACGTAGTCGGGTGATCGCCACAGTGCAATGTTGTTCCGATTGACGACGGTGCGCAGCTGATACAAAAAGGAGGTCGCATCTGCAAAGTTAGGATGAGTCAAAGTTGGGTGATGGGTGAAGACTGGCGACTTACATGTCCGCGTTTGAGTGTTTTCGGGCACAGGAATGGCCAGTCCCCGGGTTTTGATTTCGTCAATCTCAGCCAGTACACGTTGGTACTCGGGCGAGTCAAGCCAGACGTCCTTCCAGTCACGTGGGCCAACTCTCTGAGACAGTCCAGCACCGATCGCCTCGAGCATATATTCGGCCGGATTCACGTTCGGAGGACAGAACGCTCCATGCGTTGCAAAGTACTCCCGAATGACCTGTGAGTCCTTCCCGATGTCGCCAAAGTAGACGGTCTCTCCGCCCCGTTCCAATAACAGCAGACGGTCGAAGCTTTCGAACAGTAAACTCGAGGGCTGGTGAATGGTGCAGAGAATAGCCTGCCCTTGATCCGCGAGTTTGCGCAAGAAACGGACGAGGTTCCATGCGCTCTGTGCATCCAAACCCGAGGTGGGCTCGTCCAGGAACAAGAGAAGCTCAGGTTTGCTGGCAAGTTCAACACCGATCGTGAGACGCTTGCGCGCTTCGACACTCAAAGTGAAAACGAGCGCCTCTGTCACCTCCTGAAGTTCTAAAAGCTCGATGATCTCTTCGACATATTGATTCTTCTCTTCGATAGAAACCTCAGCGGGCTGGCGCAAGTATGCCGAGAACCGCAATGCCTCTCTGACCGTGGCTGTTCCTTCATGGACGTCCATTTGTTCCGCTATGCATGCAAATTAAATGCGGTCGGTAGTTGAGAGCACGAGACATACCGTAGGCAGTGCCACGTGCAAAGTCTGCGCCGATTGGTCGACCATCAACACGGATGTCGCCCGTAACGACACCAAGGTTCTTCCTTTGCGCGAGGACATCTAAACATGTTGTTTTACCTGTGACACCTGTCAGACATGCCGCAGTTTAAAGCAGCGCAAATGAACCCACCTGCACCCGAGGCACCCATCAACGCCGTCAATGTTCCTGGCTTTACATATCCGTAGATGTCGTGCAGAAGCCTTTTCGTCCCACCAGGCACAGGAACGTGGTAATTGAGATTTTCCCATGTAAATGCCTTCCTGTGAGTTGTGGTACTGGACGCACATAGCACATGGTCAGCACCGAATGTCGGAGTACTCTGGGTCGCAATGGAGACACACTTTTTTTCATTAGCCGACACCATTTCCGTTTTCTCACCGCGCTTTTCATTGCGTTGCGCCCTCTTTTGACGTTGAGCTTCATTCAGTGCCTTTGTTTCATTATTTTCCTTGGCGTAAATATATATAGAACCCCCAAACATTCGAGGCTGTAGTGTTTCGGTGTGAGCACCAAATAGAGCGAACAAGTCTCGTAGATCTCACCGGGAAGTATTCAATCACGATCACTTGCGCGAACAAAAAGAATATAAGGAAGGCGAAAATAACAACCAGATTGCGGCGCCAAATATCCGCTGAGGTGATACCATACCCGGCTTCCAGATAGTCATTGCCACCGACGACGTCACTCCCTGGCTGAGCACCAAAGAGGGTACAGACTTGGTTTGGACCCAAAGTGTCCCTGATACAACATTTGAGTATTCATTGACCATCAGGACAGGAACTACGAACGGGTATGTGGTCATTCCGGGCCCATTTCTGGGCACAACGTAAGAACCGTCGCAGACCAATGACGTGCGCATGAATTCGTTTTCCATAGCTCCAGCCCATGCGTAAGACAGTGGGTTCAGATAGCTCTGTTGGCATGTGAGACAAGCGGCGCTAAAAACGAAACAATACTTACAATCCAAAACAGCCAACGCTTCATCTGAAACGTGGGTATCATGTATCCCGTATACTGAATCATGTTCGGGAGGAAGAAAGTAGCAAGCCGAAACGCGCTATCGAAGTTGATGCATAGCAACCCAAATGTTCGGAAAAATCCCTGCATGCAGAGATATGTCACGTAAACGAACAAGTGATAAGTGAAGAATCCGCCAGCGGAGCGTGCCCTGAGAAGAAAAGTCAGACGGACCAAAGCTGAGATCCGGGAACGTGACACACAGGTCTGGCATGAAATACACGATCACATCGAAGATGAGCACCCGAACGGCGGAAAACGGTATATCCGAGAAGAAGTTGGCAAACACCAGAGCAGCAGGTCGATAGAGGCCATAGTCTGTTTGCTTGTTTGCTATCGGCCGTCCTAACATCATCAAAGGCATCTAAACGGGGAAGTGCCCAGTTCGACACATGATCGTAGAGCAATGGGCGAAAGCGTACCTCCGAGAACGCTTCCAAGCAAATGGTCAGCATTCCGAAAAAGATGACACTCCCGCGTGTGAATCCTCCCTCAGCTGTATGAGGCAGATTTAAGAATGCAGCACCAATAACTAACGCCAGGATCTAGAACACCAATCAGAGTCGGTCCACATCGACCCCGAACGACTTACTGTGTCCAGTCCAAGACTGGTCTTGAGTTGGAAACTGTCTTGAAGACGGACGCGGAATTGCCGAATCGTGAGTGCCTTGACCTGGCCAAAGAAACCGAGCGTGTAGGGGCTCTTTTGCGAGACACCACGCTTCTTGTCCGCCAGCACGGCAGCACGGAATGCTTCTTGGTCTTCTTTCTCAGTCTCCATACGGAGCTTGAACTCGCCGAGAGACTGCTGAAGTTTGGCATAAGTGGACGACTCTCTAAAAGCGCCTCCAAAAGCTTCAGGGGAAGATGGTGTATCTTGCTCGGAGCGACCATCAGCAAATTGGCGTTCGTTGGGATCGGTGCATCCAGTCAGATAGTCGGGCGTGCTCTGACGGGGAAGGGATCGATAACCAACGTTTTCAAAGTACGCACGAGCTTCCGATGGAGGTCCAAAGTAGACCTGATTGCCCTTGTCCAATATGAGAACCTTGTCAAACAACTCATAGATGCTCTCGCCAGCTTGATACCTAAGGACGGGGGTCAGCAGACACTTACAGCGGATCGTGTGAGGCCTACAAGGTGACGAATGTGGTCTGACCGAGTACGTCAGTCATGATGCGCAAACTCTTCACAAAATCCAGCGCCGTGGATGCATCGAGGCCACGGGTCGAGTTATCCCAGCACTGGACACGGGCGCGCGTTGCCATCATCTCGGCAATACTAACACGTTTCCGCTCTCCGCCCGATACACCACGGACAAATTCATTACCAACAAGGGTTTGGCCGGTGTGCGAAATGTTGAGCATTTTCAGGAGGGTATCCTGCACGGCAGTGCCAAACTCTTTTCTTGACACGCCTGGAAGACGACCATCTGGTCCGGGCGTCTTGGTCGAGAGCGCAAACTCCAACGTCTGAGCGACCGTCAATGTGGCAATGTGGATATCATCTGAAATGTGTGATTAGCTTCTTGCGCCACAAGGGTTGTTGTAACTATACCTTCTTGATTATACACGACTTCGCCCTTGTAGTATTTAGCCATTTCTGCGGCGTCGATCCCAGCGTACCGAACATCACCGCCGACGTGAGCGTAATCGCCTCGCTGATTAGCAATCACCTTGAGGAATGTGGAGCATCCAGCGCCGGGGCAGCCCAAAACGAGACACATTTCACCTGGCTTGAGGACACCAGACGACCTTACGTATGATAAGCCACACATGCTCGGTAATGCAGGGACGACGTACTTGTGAAGGATGGTCTTGGTAGGCAGTTGCCGGTCAGGCACAAAGCGCATGAGGAAGCCCCATAACCAAAAGAGGGGAGCAAGAAAGAAATTGATCACGGCATCTGCAGACACGAATGAGCCAAATGCGGAAATTCAACTGCCCCTGACGCTAACCTCCAAATGTGTTTATGTGTATCTATTTACGCAACAGCATTAAGACAAATAGGGCATCAGGCAAATGAACATATGCTTGCCTTGTGATCAACCCCACCAATGACCTCGACCTCGAGGTCCTCCCAGGTCACGCCAACATGCTTGTGCTTGATCCCAGCAGCTTGGTTGGCGTCGTTGGACGACGTGAGATACTCCCGAAGGTCAAACGGCACATCGTCCTTGGGCTTTTTGCCCTTTTCCAAGTCATCCCCGTCGTAGACGGAGGCAGTCCGCGATGTCTGCTTTGACCGATCCGCGTGGATGGCAGATTGTCTAGAGAGCTGTCGCGCAAGCTCATTGAAGGTTTCCTCCGCCCTCTCAATGTCAACATGAGAAGTAGCGTCGACCTCGAGGATTTCGGCGTGTTCTGTATACACCGCACGAGTCCCCGTGTCCATGTTGTGCGTGCGTGTAGAGGGCAGTAGGAGGGTGATCCTGACCGGCGGTTAGTGCAAGTATATAAATCATTCCTCGATCCTTGCTTACAAAACCTGCTCGATCTGACTCTGTTCGACTGACACGGGAGTGTAATTTCACCGTTGGAAAGCCGAGCTACCCAGCCACTGGGCCACCACACCGTGGTGCAGAAAAAGCTCCCTTTACGGCTCTCTGTCCCTCGTTTAACATGACTCAATCGCTGACTGATCCTCCGCTGATCGCTATCCTGATGGTTATTGCGTATCTACTTGATTTAGCTCGGCATATTGTCAAAAATTACTCAGAGAAGCTTACGGCGAGGGAAACTAACTTGTCATGACGCAACTCCGTTGCCTTAAACTGTGTCTTGTTGACCAGTTCACCCTGAGTTCGGCATCCTACTTTGAGCGAGTTCCATAGAAAACTTCCGTAATTCACACCGCACTTTCCCACCATACTATAGCACGGATGCATGGTATATGCAGTACTTGTTACGGGGTGCTGAAAATAAAGGAAATGATGCACTTTCAACGAGGTGATGTTTCCATACGAGCTCACCTCGTTTCTTCGACAATTTGTCTCGTGCGTGCCATGAGAGAGGGCCGAGAATCGGAAAACTCAAAAGAGTGACCCACGAGGTAGACGTGAGTCACCCGGCATCTTGAAGAGGAACACTGATCCTAGTCAGCACTTCGTCGGGGTAAACACTTAGCCATCAGTTCCGGTGGCGATGAACTCTTGGCGCAGATGGGCTCAGAACCGCATTCCATGGTAATCGAAGGAGTCAGGCCACCGGTTTCCTATTTTTTTGAGGGAAGATTGACACAGGCTATCAATCGAGTCTTATCGATGGGCCGTAGCCGACGGCAATTACGACAATCTTCCGGGGATTACGGGGCCGGAAGGGTCCAGGGCATGCTCACGCAGAGGACGCAAAATCACTCATCAATTCCCGACCGGTGTAATTACTGGCATACGGAGAGCTGTGCGTTGCCAACGGGCCTCACATAGGTTTCGATGGGAGTTGCGTAGGCAGTACGCCATAGCGCTTTTTGATAGTGACACGGTGGCGAGAAAACTTGTCATCTGGAGAAAAACGCGCTACAAAAGCCTTGAAGCGATAGCCGAAAAACCTCAGCCATTAACATACCTGGATGGGCAGACTTTGTGAGTTTGCCCTCGTCAGTCAATTTCTACACAAAGCTGTGAGTAAATCCAACTGGACGCCATGGAAAAACAAGACAGACCTTGAGGGTATATACCCTGTTTCCATTGCTATCCTGCGTGTACATCAAATGCATGGAGGTTGGGCGAGGAAAGTTGCGTGACAGTGTGACGTGACGAATCTTTCCACACAAATGTAAACTCCGCGAAGATGATATATTCTCTATCTGATCGATGACTATTATGGTCTGTCCGTCAAATACATGGTTGATACCACCTGCCAGGCCTTGAAGTCCTATGGATCCAAGTGAATGGCCTGCGCAGTCCCGAGGTATGAAAGGCGGCCATTACCATCTTTGGTGCGGATATTTCTTTAAGTAATCGCTTTTATTTGGTGCGGAGCGCGCTCGTTTGTACTCACGCTATACGCCGTCCAGACACCTTAATGTCACCTACCACCACGGTCCTCACGGCGCCAGAGCTAGGAACGGAGATCAAGCCAATACACACGTACTCTGAAGAGCAGACTGTACAGATAGAGGCCCTCCGAAAGGTGAGGTGTTGTTGAATCACAATACAAATATTGTAACTGATTGAATTTTTGATTGGTACGCGCACTGCACCATTTTCTGCGGCTATATAGTATGCTCACTCCCTTCTCCTTCCCCCTTTGGATTCCTATCACAAGTGGGAACTTCGATGGCTGCAAAAACCCGATACCATACCTCGCTATATGCGCGCCGCGAAATGGAAAATGCACGACGCTGAGAAGAGAATCAAGTCGACCCTAGAGTGGAGGCGGGAATTCCAGCCGGAACTCATTCCGCCCGATGAAGTGAGCATAGATGACGCGTACTTATACCATTACTCATCAGATGGCACGCTATCGTAGGTCAAAGTAGAATGTCAGACTGGTAAAATGCCAGTTACATTTTGACGCCTGGTTGGCATGTTGAATTGATATCTTTACAGCATCCTTACAGGGTTCGACAAAGATGGACGCCCTATCATCTACATGCGTCCTGGGAGAGAAAATACGGAAACGAGTCCCCGTCAGCTGAGACATCTCGTATGGTGGTTGTAAGTGGAGCCGACGGCGAATTGCGTTAGTGTTGACATGCGCCACATAGGGAACGCGCCAAGGACATAATGCCACCGGGTCAGGAGTCCCTGGTTATCATTGTCGATTATAAAACGACCACCCTAAGCACTAATCCATCTATATCCGTGGCGAGTAAGGTACGCGCTCTGTCCAGGCTCGGTCCCGTCAGCTTTTCACCAACGAGATTGACAGGTGCTCACGATCCTTCAGCACCATTATGTGGAAACGTTGGGACGCGCCATAGTCACGAATCTTCCGTTCTTGCTCAACTTTTTCTACAAAGGCATCGCGCCCTTCCTAGACCCCGTGACGCGAGACAAGGTTGAAACCACTCACTTGATGTTGGAGTAGTGACCCATTCGTGACAGATGCGCTTCAATCCAGACCTCTTTGAGCTTGTTCCGCGGTCGCAGCTTGACGCTGATTTCGGAGGCGACTATGAATTTGAATTCGAGTTTGAAACATACTGGAAGCAAATCGTCGAGTGTGTAGTTTCCTTTGCATTGCTCGCAATATCTGACGCGATTTAGTCACTGTGGTATCGCACCGGACGGGACGAGGCTACCTGGCTACTTTGATGGGCCCATCGTGT
>JBBPMS010000056.1:38777-52720 GCA_038090435.1 Phylloporus scabripes | reverse complement strand
TAAAAGCAGGAGGCTATGATGGGGCTGAAAGTTGAAAAAGTTGAAGGAGGTGAAAGACTCCTCAAGCGCAATTTCAGTGATCGAGGAAGTTACGCTATATGACCTGCAGGATATGAACTGGATTGTGATCGATCTTGGACGTTCGAGCATCGCTGGTTGACAGCGCGGGCATATCATCCAATCGACACACCCGTCACCGCCCTTCGACCGAGGCAAGGTCGAAGACCATACTTGGTGCAAGCAAACAACATTAAAATTACAAGAATGAGTGGAGGCAAGAACAAAAATACTGAGATGATGGATATAGGCATTGATCTACAAACCTGGGCCTCCTTCTGATACCCATCATCAAATTAATCAACTGAACTTATTCCAATGCAAGGGTAAGCCTTTGCTTCAAGCTTATGTAGTCTCTGTATGGTGGTAGATTGATTTCATTGACATCCTTCAAATCAGCAAACCATCCCTTGGTCTGGGAGAGCTGGACAGAGCTGGACAGAATCTCTAGTCTTCCAGCTTTCTCAGCAAGGTATAGTAGTAATAGGCTTGTTGATGGTACAATCAAGTTTGGAGGTGATTCAGTGATTCAGTAGGGCTGTATGACTTGGGAAGGAGTTGGAACAGCTTGCAAGATTGATGGTAGGATGGATGCTAACCTTTATGTGCAGATTTTAGAGGATGAATTTCAAGATACCCTACAAACTTATGGATTTTCTCTAGAAGAGATTCTGTTTCAGTAGGATAATGACCCCAAACACACAAGTAAGAAGGCCAAGGAATAGTTTCAGGATCATGGATATAAGGTCATGGTATGGCCTGCTCAATCACCAGACCTGAATCTCATAGAGCATCTATGATTTCTTCTCAAAAGAAGGCTAGCAGGATATTCTGGGCCAACAGAGGGAATAGAGCATCTTTGGAAAAGGATTGTGAAAAAGTGATATGAGATTGGGATAGAGGAATGTTAGAGGTTGATTGAGAGTATGTCCAAAAGGATCCAGGAGGTCATTCAAGCCAAAGGAGGATACACTTCATACTAATTTGCAATACCCCTAATATAAGCAACAAAACTATTACAATAACATGACTAGTAAAAATGTAAATATTTTTGTGTCCAATGGTCCAAATGACATGAACCTAGGGAATGATTTGTAGCTAAGGATGTCTACTTTGTTTCATCTCACTATACCTAGGTGAAATTCACACTAGTATTTGTAGTGTGCAAAGCATGCTGCATCAGGGTCAAACATTGTAACAGTTTTGTTGCCTACTGTATCACCATAGCCAATAGGCTGAATCACATGACTTAGGCACCAATATGTAGCCAAGAGTTTGTACTTTGTTTGGCTCCCTAACTGCTAAGGAAATTCCCACAGGTGCTTGCAGTGCACTTTGTGCACTATATCCAGGTTGGGCATTGCAATAGTTTTGGAGGTCACTATATACAATAAATCATTGGATGCCATGCTGAAATCCTACTCAATTGTAGCAAGCAACTGGATTACTTACTGAACTAAAATTGACCAGCAATGAAAACAATGCTATCTGCCTTTCACAGTTTTTTGTCTGTTCAAGTGTTGTGCAGACTGACAAGAGGTTAGTTAGTTGTTTTACATAAACAGTGGTCTGCTATGCAACATTGCAATCTTATCAGTGTTGCTCACCTATGGAAAGCCAGACATCTATGCTCTGCTCACTTGTTGTGTGAAGAATTTTGCAGAGGTACAGGATGCAATGCACTGCAAGTACATTGCACATCTGTTGTCTGACGACAAAGCCGGGGTGAGACATGATCACGCGCTGAGAGGATCAGGAATCGTTAATGTAATTTAGGACTCGATACACGGATTGGACTCGGCAGGAACACCCAAGGAGGTGAGACGGACACCACTGCCACCTCTTTCGCCAAGGCTTGCTCAATTGGTCCGATGGCGCAGAATTTTGTAGCACATGAACAGAACCGGGATATGGTCGCATATGATAAGTGCAGGATAATCGCATAGAAATGTGCTGACGAGAATATGTGCCGTGGATGTAAGACTATCCGAACCGTTGTTTAGCAAGTTGCTGAAACATGTCCATAGTCGCCTTGTCCTTTTCACGCATAGCAGCGGCACGTTCACGTGCAGCCGCTACCTTGTCTTCTCGTGCAGTCGCGCGCTTTTCTTCGAGACGTTTACGAGCGGCATCCCGTCGTGCAATGCTGCCGTAGGTATTAGCGACCAGCTTTTTGGTGAAAAACTAGACACATACTGATCCTTGAAACCGTCTCCACCGCCAAGTAAGGTCGATTCGTCTGCTTCATATCCATCCTCGCCCTTTTCTCGGAAACTACGATCATTCTCTCGCCGCGCTCGTTTCTTCTCCAATATCCCCTCGCGACCCACTTCTTTGGGGCCCACTATGTCTTCCAAACGTTCCTTTGCCTCTGCACGATCCCGTTTTCGTTTGAAATTGCGCTCGGAGGCTTGCTGCTCCGAATGAGCTTCTCTGGCGAGGACGAGGTCTGAGGCGGATGGGAGGGTGGGCCCGATCACACGACCACTGGTGCTGTGATCATGGCCACTGTCCTTCCTCAAGGGACGATATGTTGCTGAATCGACTTCCTCTCGAGCAGCGCGCAGTGCATTCACATCCGCACTGGAGGCCTTGGAAGCAAATGACCATTTGTATGCAGTTTGATTGGTCGCAGAACCAGCCATCGCTGCCGCATCGCAGTACAACCCCTCTTTCAAAACACATTAGAAAAAAATGGTAAACATGACGCTCTTTCCCGAACGCACTAGACAATTTGCCCTTGTTCCAAGCTCGAACAAACTTGCGAAAGTAGCTGGGTGGGGAATATCGCCACGCGTCAACATTGCCAACCGTAACAGGTGTGAAGCGGTGCATGCGCACCTCCGCGCCCTCTCACTGGAGAGCTCATCAAAGTACTATCATCTTCTGGCTTAAAGTGTCAGACGATGTAAAACACACGGACCACAGACCTTGTTCTTTTCATCCTTGAGCCATACTCTAAACTCTGTATTTTTGAGAAAATAATCAGATTCAGAGATCGGAGAGACGCCGTCCGGCAGAGAAAAGTCTCGTTCCGGTGATTGGTCGTGCATAGGAGGAGTTGTTTGGCTGTGTTTTGGCTACACTGCTTGAGCTTGATTAATCAACCTAATCGCTTTAATGCAGTGATCAGTGCAACGGCAGATCCGAATAGTATATAAACCCGGACTTTAACCTGCTGCGGCTTGGCCAACACTTCCATCCATGGCTATTAGCAACTACCAGTCCATTCCATCCTCGTCCCCTGACGTTCCCTGCACAGAAGTCTATGGACGAGATCGAGACCCTGTTGATCCACCACAAGCGTGGTTCTCACCTCAGGATGTTATCAAATGGGCGTATTTCTTTCTAGGCTGCGCCATTTTACTTCCCTTCAACGGTATGTTCGTCCTTTCGTCATCATCCTCTGTTCATGTTTCTGTCCAGCGTTGAGCAATGGGACACCGTTTTTCTTGTCCCGATTGGTTGATTCCCCCTTCTACTCAACTTTCAGCTCCTACTTGACTAGCGTATACACTCTGACCAAGTTATTTGGCCTGTTTTACTGCACCATCACTTCAAAACAGGTTTGTCCATTTTCACGCGCTGGCCATGATAACCAGCGCTCACCAATACTGTAGTCATCACCGCCTCGCCGTATAATCGTGTCGAACACTACGACCATCTTCCTGATTACATCCGTGTTTCTCAGCACGTTCGTCCGAGGCACATCATCAGCATTTTTTTCATTTGCGCTCTTTAATGGAGCTTCGCTAGCGGTCACAAGCAGTTATCTCTGTGCAGCAGTTTACGCCCAGGCAGCACCCCTTGGCCCCTCGTATTTGCAAAGTGTATTATTAGGACAAGGTGCCATTGCGACCGCTATCAGTGCTGTTCAGGTTATCGGTGCAGTGATTTCCGTTTTGGATCTATCTCGCGAGTCTATGGGTTTCATTGCTCTCGCGGGGGCCGACGATAGAGACTATCAAGCCGAAGGGATGGCGGCGAGAATCTTCTTCGGTGTCTCGGCCTTGTTTCTCATCATGACATTGGCTTTCTACATCTGGTTGAACGGCCAGCCGTTTTATAAATCGTTTACCGGGGTCGCGAAACAGCACAGCGAAACTGAAAACACAGATGAGCTTGCCGGACTGGTATCGGGTAACCGTGGAAGGACCGCGACTCGGGGAACTCTCCGTGCTTATCAACTTATCAAACAGAACTGGGATTATATGTTCTCTATCGCATATACCTACGCAGTTACCCTTGTGAGTACTACTTACTCGAGCAATCATCCCCGATTAATAACACTTTCCAGTCCGTCTACCCTGCGGTTACCGTCCGCGTGCAATCTGTCAATCCCGCTATCCCTTCTGTGCTGTTTACCGCAGTCCACTTTTTCGTGTTTGCTTCCGCAGATTTGATTGGGAGAAAAACATGCTCGTTCCCTCGCTTCCTTGCCTGGTCCCCTAAGAAGATTTTGACCCTGGCTCTGGCACGGACTCTGTTTATACCCCTCATTCTTCTTTGCAATCTCCATCGACCCATCCCATCGATTATCAATTCTGATGTCCTTTACATGCTCCTCCTATTCGTCATGTCGTACACAAATGGTTTCATTTCCTGCCTCGCTGCGCTCGTCCTCGTGTCCCCCGAGAATCCAAGACTAGAGGGACAGCGTGAAGATGTTGATATTGTTGGGGCGCTGAGCGGCACGTTCATTGTGGTCGGACTTGCTAGTGGGGCGCTCTCTAGTTTTGGTGTTGTAGCCATGGTTTGATATCACTGTACTTATTATTATTTTGGAATACAAATGGGACTTGTGTTGTTTGTGTTTGTTTTTTCTACAAGATCTAGCTTGGATATGGAACGAACGGAAGCGAACAGGGTCGTCTTATCATCGCACTTAAACTCGGTCCTGCACTAGTCTGTCCAACATGTACATGCCTATGAGCATGACAGACTCTCCCGCCAACTATCGTGCCATTCCACCTCCGCAGGACCACCGCCCTGGTCACAACATCCGTGAGACCACCGTCCAGGGCACACGTTCATGGCACGATTTCTACTCGACGAGAGAATGGCTTTCGTCCGAGGGTCTGGCTCGGTGGACGTATTTCCTTTTAGGCTGTTCCATTTTCTTTCCTTGGAACGGTAAGTCTTCTTGCCAACAACAATCCTCCCGCCTGTCTTAATAGCCTCGATCGGCAGCATTGACCAACGGAACATCGTTTTTCTTGTCCAGAACGGCACATTCACCCTTCAATCCGATATTCAAAAGCTGCACAGCCACTGTATTCACCTTGGTCAAGCTGTTTTGCATGTTGTACTGCACCGTCACTATCAAACAGGTTCGTGGATTCGCTGAACAGCTGAGATGATCAGCACTCAACCCGAGATACTGCAGTCGTCCCCATCTCGCCGCATATCCACGTCTATCACTGCAACCATCGTCATCATGGCATCTCTCTGGGTCAGCACGTTCATTCAAGGCACACCATCCACATTTTTTGGATTCGCGCTCTTCAACACAGTGTGGATTGCAATCACGAGCAGCTATCTCTGTGCAGCCGTCTATGCTCAGGCAGCACTTCTTGGCCCCTCGCTCCTCCAAATTGTGATATCAGGAGAAGCTGCCATCGCAGTGGCAATGAGCGTTGTACAAGTTGTCAGCGCAGTGACTTCTGTCTGGGGTTTTTCTCCGACTCCCACTGTTATGATGGGAGTATTGGATAGAGAGGGTACTGAGTACGAGGTCGAGGAAGTAGCAGCGCGGATCTTCTTTGGATTCTCCGCCTTTTTTCTTGTCCTGGGGTTGGCTGCTTATACCCGGTTGGCAAGGCTGACTTCTTGCGATTCGCATACCGTGTCTTCGAAACACCTCAACGATGTTGAGGACCCCAATGAGCTCACCGGACTGGTCACAGGTGTCCGCAGAACCCTGACACAGGGAATCCCGCTCGTTCATCGAGTTCTCAAGCAGAACTGGATTTTCATGTTCTCTATCGCGTACGTGCACACGGTCACCCTAGTAAGCGTCTATTTCGTCGCTGCAAAATTTCTATCTAACTTTTTTTTACTAGGCCATCTACCCTGTGACCACCGCCCGTGTACAATCCGTAAACCCGGCCATCCCTTCCGTGCTCTTTACCGCGTTCCACTTCCTGGTCTTCAACGGTGCTGATCTACTTGGACGACACGTCTGTTCCTATCCACGCTTGGTTGTCTGCTCCGCCGACAAGATTCTATGCTTGTCCGTATTACGGACGCTATTTATACCTCTGATTCTACTCTGCAATGTTAATCGATCCGTCCCTCCGATCATCAATTCTGATGTCTTTTTCATACTCATATTATTCGCTCTGGGATATACAAATGGCTTCGTCGCATGTACGGCTATACTTACGGTTTCATCTCCAGAGCGTAATCCTAGGTTACAAGAGGACTATGAAGATGTTGACGTCGCCGCCGCGATGAGCGGCACGTTTACAATGGTCGGGCTTGCGTCGGGCGCTCTCTCTAAATTCAGCGTTCAGGCTTTGATATAGATGGTATCCACAATAGACGATCGGTGAGCTGATACCCGTCTAAACTATGGTCATGTACACCATGAATGTATATATTGTTCCAAGTTCCGTCCTGTCAAGCCGATCTTCCTCCAAGTATGTCATCACTGGCAATTTTTGGGAGCGACCCTCGGACATGCCATCCGCTCTGAGCCCACATGATCTATCGGCCTGGTAAAGAGTTAGCCGGGTTCCCGCCCTCATTTAGGTATGTCCCTGCCGCTTTGCTCTGATAGGAGAGGTATCACGCTGTCACACTACATTGAGCTCCCTGGTGACCCAACAATGCAACATCGCGACATTCACGGGGAATGATGATGCCGTACGACCCCCAGAGTCCGTCCGGTGGTCGGACTCCATGAGCTTATAATCCTCTCGACCGAAAGGAGACGCGAGCGCGAAACAAAGTTTGCTTACAATGAGCTCTCGACCGCAGGACCTGCCAGGGTATGCTCTTGTGGGACTCGTTGCTGCCCTCGTTATCCCCGCGGTCGCCCTCAAGTGGACGAAGCCCTTCAAAGTAAGTGTCGTTCACTCAGTGCTCAGCCTCCCAAACGCTGATATCGACGGAATCCCCAGCTGGATGCGATACCCGCAGTGGGATCAACCAGCTGGCTTGACTCGTGGTGGGCAGGTCTAAAGTACGTGACGAACGCGCTCGAGGCCATCCAGCAAGGCTACGACAAGGCAATGTTGACACTTTACCATCTCACGCACGCTCATGTGTCGTGTTTCTAGTACAACAGAGCGCCGTTCAAGATTGCTGCGCTCTATCACTGGATGATGATCGTCAGCAGTCCCGAGCACATAGAAGAGCTGCGGATGGCTCCCGATGATACCTTGTCCTTTTTGGAAGGCATCAATAATGCGAGTCACATCCTCCTTGTCAGGGCGACAAGTTTGTGTTGAACACCTCTGTAGGAACTTCAAGTCGAGTACACGATGGGGCGTGGGATTCATCATAACCCCTATCACATCACGATTCTGCGCTCACGACTGACGCAGAGCATCGGTGTGCTGTACCAAGAAATCAGGAATGAGATCACCACCGCCTTTGATGACATTCTCGATCTCAAGGGCAACGGTGAGCATCTTTCGTTGCCCCATTAACTGCGATGATATATTTTGGGGCCCCTCAGAATGGAGGAGCGTGCCGGCGCTCGGCAGCATGCAACACATTGTGTGCAGAACAACCAACAGGTTGTTCGTCGGACTCCCGCTGTGTGAGTTCTGTAGACTGTGCTTCTCGCGCTCTTGACCTTGGGCATTCTAGGTCGAGACCCCGACTGGATCGATCTCAACCTCCAGTACACGCTCCATGTCGTCAAGGGAGCGCTCATCATAAGGCTGTTCCCCAACTTTCTAAAACCGTCAGTTGATTGCATTTCCCTGCCCGAGCTCCGACCCCGGATCTCAACTCCGTGACAGTTTTGCCGCCCGGTTCTTTACAAAAGTTGTTCAAAGCAATGAGCGCGGAAGGAGGCTTCTTTGTCCGATCATCGAGGAACGGAAAAGATACCTCAACGAGTATGGGAATCAATGGGCGGACAAACCTGTCGGTGCACTGCGTTTCGGGAACGAGATTTGCGCTCACCTTGTCTCACAGAACGACCTCTTGTCATGGTTGATGGAAGAGGCGGAGGGTCCAGAGTTGACGGTCGCATCATTGACGACGCGTGTGTTGGCAGTCAATTTTGTGGCCATCCATGTGAGTACATGTGTCGCTTCGATTCCCCATAGCTCACAGTAGGTTTTTGCGGATAGACGTCTTCAGTAGTATGTTCAGTGCCATTTCCTTTTGCAGCTTACTCAGTGACGTCATACCAGAGCTTTACTAACGCGCTTCTCTATCTCGCAGCGAATCCGCAGTATATCCAACCGCTTCGCGAAGAGGTCGAAGAGATCGTTCGCCAAGAAGGATGGTCAAAGGCTACATTAGGCAAGATGCACAAAGTAGATAGTTTCCTCCGAGAGAGCGAACGCATGCAGGGCTTTAGCGGAAGTACGTGCTTCTACGCTCATCCACAAGCTTGACACAACTGTTTACCCCGATCAGTCAGCCTAGTACGCATGGCGTGTAAAGACTTTACGTTCTCGGACGGCACCATCACACCCAAGGGCACCATCGTTGCTGCAGCCTCACGCGCAGTCCACTATGACGACGCATTCTACCCACACCCACATGTGTTTGAGCCCTTTCGGTTTTCCAGCCTGCGTGAAGGAGACAGAGAGGGCACCAAGCACCACTTTGTCTCGACGACGCCCCAGTTTCTCGCCTTTGGACACGGTCGACACGCGTGGTACGCACCTTGTCTCACTCGCTCTGAAGCGCGCTGATGAACGGTCGTTTAGCCCCGGACGGTTCTTTGCCGCAAACGAGCTGAAATCGATGTTGGCGCACGTGGTGGTGATGTATGATGTCAAGCTCGAGGAGGGTGCGACGCAGCCGCAGACGCTGTTTTTAGGGACGTCGATGACGCCCGATCCAAGTGCCAATGTCATGTTCCGGAGGAGGGTCGACTGAGCTACAAATGGTCTTGTCTTTTCCCTTCATTGTCGACAGGGCGGGGGAGGCGCGCATTCGCCATCTTACCGGTAAGAGAAAGAGGTAGTGGGATGCACGGGAGTAGTCAGTGATCCATAGATGTATGGTATACATCTCTATGCTAGACAACCGACTGTCTCACCTAGACCAAGATGCTCTGTAGTTCACATTCCAAGGATCCTAGTTCGTTACCATGGCTTCCACACCAAACAAGAGATCGCTCCAGTAACAAGGTCGACCGTCATAAGAGCATATTCATGGTTAGGGGTATGGTATACCAAAACACAAAACGGTCTCTATCTAGACCAAGACACCGCATAGTTCACATCCCACTTGAAGGATCCAAGTTCACAGCATGGCCTCAACAGCAAAACTAGAGATTGCCCCAGCAACAAGGCCAACCATAATGAAAGTGCCGCCCAGTGCTGCAGCAACGTCTACGTCCTCTTCATGCCCCGCCATCCCTGGATTATGCTTGGGGGACGATAGTGCTAGCATCGCTGTACATGAGACATAGCCGTTGGTGTACCCCATGGCAAAGAGAATCAACATATAGATGGTATCGGAATCGATGATCGGACGGACAGGGACTGTCGTCCATGGATGTACATTGCAAAGAAGAAACAAGGGCACAAACACTGTTCGTATCAGAGACATGACTAGAATCTTGTTGGCCGACCAGACGATGAAACGAGGAAATACGCAGACGCGTCGTCCAACCAGATCGCCGATGTTGAACACCAAAAAGTGGAGCGCGCTGAAGAGTACGGGAGGGACGGCTGGGTTTACGGATTGCACGCGGACAGTGATCGCAGGGTAGACTGCCTGGTTGGCAACGTTATCGGTGAAGGAACATCTACAACAAAGCGGGCACTTACGAGAGTGACCGCAAACACATACGCAATCGAGAACATAAAAACCCAATTCCGCTTGAGAATCCCATAAACGGGCGAGCCCGCCTCTGTCACAATACTTCTGTGGTCGTCCGAATCTACCAGTCTAGAAAGTTCATCAATGTGCTCAACTGCGTTTTGTTGCCTCGCAGTGCCAGTCACCGACTTGTAGAAAGTCTGCCTCATCAGCCATGCGTACGCACTCAACGTCATGGTGAGAAATATGGCGGAGACGCCAAAAAAGATTCGCGCCGTCATCCCCTCGGCCAGATAGTCGTTATCATCCGCTCCCAATGTCACCGGGGAGGCTATGAGCGCCATTGATATGCCCCAGACAGAAATGACTGCGCTGACGACCTGTACGGCGCTAATCACCACCGCAATGGCAGCTTGTCCTGATAACACGCTTTGTAGGAACGATGGACCGAGGAGGGCTGCACGAGCATACACCGCTGCACTCATGAAGCTGCTCGCAGCTGCCAGTGACACTGCGCTTAAGAGGGCAAATGAAAAGAACAACCATGGTGTGCTTTGAGCAAACGTGCTCAGACAGAGCGATAAGATAAGGATGATGACTACGATGGTGGACGCATATATGCGACGAGATGGAGAGGACTGATTCTCGACATGAGTCTCAGTTATCAGTCAACAAGATTTATTTACGAACCTGTTTGGAAGTGAGAGTGCAATAAGACAGGCAGACTAACTTGGTGAGCGTGAACACGGTGGACAAGCAGGAGGCGAAGATTAAGTAAAAGGTTGAATCAACCATTCTGGACATGAAAAAAGGCGTCGCATTAGCGAGCGCTAGGCAAAAACATGAGCATCAACGATAAGGTGTGTAATTGGGCAGGAAGGCTCACCATTCCAAGGGAGCACTGTGGCGCAACCCAATAAAAAGTACGTCCACTTTGCCATAGATTCGAATAAACACCACTCTCTCGTCGAGCGAAAATGATGTGTGACCGCGGCCTCGTGGATTCCAGATTGGCAGTGGTCTTCCGAGGGAGGAATCGCATGGTAATTGGCAGAGGGGTTGGTCATGCTGATCGCCCGCTAGTCGTCCCCCAAAGGGTGAATCTGCATGGATGTAAGAGGCCATCAAGGATGACATACTTCGCCGTACGCACTTCAAAATGGAAGAGCTGAATCTGTACTACTCGACAAGGGTCTAATGCACGACAATGGTGGATGACAGAAACTGCTTCTTCGCCACACTGCTAGCTTAAAACCTTCTTGCTAGGCTACCGCCGTTGGGTGGGAGGATTATAGACTGATTAGGCGTGGTACGAAAGTTGTGTCGGAGTCAAAGAGCGGCAACCAGCAATGTACATGTCATAGCTTGCCTCACACAGCGTTGAGTATAAAATGAATCGTGGGGGTCATCATCGCATACAAGGGTGCATGACAACATGGAGTGCTAATAGCATAGAGAAAGAACAATGATGCACATTCCATTTTAGATCGTGGTTTCGTATGGTACAGGCACCATCGTCTGCGGTGCATTTCCATCAGTCGACACAATGTGAGCTTCTCGCGGAAGTGCTGGCACGCGCTTCAACGAGACACGTTCTGGTGTACGATCAGCACGCATATACCCCGACTCAAGCACGGCGTACGTACCGCCCTTTGCTTTTGCAGCGACGTGAGCCTCGTGGTTGCGCTTCACTCGGTCCAAAAACTCTTGCCGACACTTGGAATGTTTGACGTGCTCGACGCGGAGATTGACACGCTTCTCAATGTACCGGTTACCAACGATTTTGTAAACAATCACGCCGACGGCGTGTGGTGTCACGTTGTAGACAATACCAGTTCGTCTGCAACGTTGAGCGTTCAGACAACCACCGAGAAGGAGTGTATAAAACGTACCCATGGTAGTATTTGTGGGGCATGCCTTTTTGCTGCGCGGCGTTGGCCTTGATGTCGACGATGTCACCAACACGGTAGTTGATGAGGTATGTCGACAACTTGACATGGCCATGCTCTAGTGCGTTTGTCAGAATCGGCACGAAGAATGAGTGGTCGACACCCACCCTTGAAGCCCCGCTTAAACATGTCGCGCGTGCGCGCACGGTAACCGAATGAGTGAGGCATTTTGATTTCTGCATGTCCATGGTCAGAAACGACGAGGACGAGGATGTTTGGACGGACTTACAGCGTCGGCGTTGTCGAGGTCGATACGGAGGATGATATTGAGTGTATGAGCCGGGTATCTCCGGTGGCTTAGGTGGTACTGTACAGTTGTGGCGCACACACCCCACCCAATACGACCGTAAACAGACTACACGTCCGTCCTCAAGAAAAATGCCCAGGTACTGTCCTTGTCGCACCAAACAACGCCAAGATCCCGCTGATAATATCCTGCAGGGCACCACGGAACCATAGCAAGACGTGAGTATCGAGGATTTGGTGTGATTCGAGGGTACTCACCGCTGTCTCGATAACACAGTTACAAGGTCCCTCGTCGTCCATTCGGTTCGGCTCGTCTCGATGCCGAGTTGAAGGTATGTCCTTTACATCCGCGTCAATCATGCCTCACATGGGTCTAGCTCGCCGGCGAGTACGGCCTCCGCAACAAGCGCGAGATATGGCGCATCGGTCTCATCCTATCGAAAATCCGTCGTGCCGCGCGTGAGCTGCTCAAGCTCGATGACAAGGACCCAAAGCGTCTTTTCGAGGGTAACGCCCTCATCCGTCGTCTTGTCCGCATTGGTGTGCTCGACGAGACCCGCATGCGTCTCGATTACGTGTTGGCGCTCAAAGTCGAAGATTTCTTGGAACGCCGACTGCAAACACAGGTGTTCAAAACTAACCTTGCCAAGAGTATCCATCATGCTCGTACACTCATCCGACAACGCCACATTCGGTAAGAAGCATGAGCATCTGTTACCATCCGGAAGACTCATACGGCCTTTTGAAGCGTTGGAAAACAGGTCGTCAACGTCCCATCGTTTGTTGTTCGACTCGACTCGCAGAAACACATCGACTTTGCGCTCACGTCACCGTATGGTGGCGGACGCCCTGGCCGTGTCAAGCGTAAGCGGGCTGCAGCAGCTGCCAAGAGAGAAGAGGGTGGGGAAGAAGAGGAGGAAGAGTAAACATTTTTTGTTCATCTACTTATCCAGGCTCCATGTTCATGTCATTCCTCATCATGTCCTTGCATGCTATGGACATTCGCCAAAACGACACGACTGATCTTTTGCGTGATGATTGGGAATGGTCTCCGATCCACCCTCTCAAACTCCGCTCTTCCTTGACGCTCGTACTAGCCATCATGTCGGACGTGTTATCCACCCAGCATCCCCCAGCTCGTAAGTATCTGAGCATATGGAAATACCCCTGTCCTGACGCACACCTGGCAGTGAGAGTCGGCGGTCGTCGTCTCTCCATCAGCGCCCGTCCCAAACCCCACCTCGCCCCGTAAGTCGGAAATTCCATTACGAAGTCTACTAGACATCCGTACAGTGGCGGTCCATCTTCACCTACGACGGCCCGCCCTGCCGAGAGCGCAGATTACCCTCGCCCAGGCGCTCAGGGGCAAGGCGACGACGCAGAGACACACGCTCCGCACAACGAGGACGAGGCTCCCAAGAAGGAGAAGAAGCATGGCCATGGTCACGATCAGAACAGACTCAGGGAGAGCGTACAGCGCAAGCTCGATGCGACGATGCCCTCCAAGAGTCATTTTGCTAAACACTCGTTTGGCGCGGAGGGCAGGATCGGTCAGCCCATGGGCAAGGCGTTGGCTGTCTAAATCGATCAAGTCGTGGCAACAGAAGAGCTCTTGTGCGAAATTGCGAAGCGAATAGTGTACACATAGCTGAACCATTCTGCATGTATTTGTACTGGTCGATCCGGAATCGCTCAGAACCTTTGCCTGGGACAAATGCAACCATAAGCAGT
>JBBPMS010000056.1:7176-28682 GCA_038090435.1 Phylloporus scabripes | reverse complement strand
CCGCAAGTCCAGCAACAATAAACTGGTCAACTGTTGTGTGCAAACGTTGGTGCAAAACATGATGGATGTATTGTACGTAATATAGCGAGTGAGAAGGCACCGATAGGCATTGGAAGAACGTGCATATGTCATGCGCTGAATGATCGTGGGAAAGTATTCAGCTCTTCCCAACCATGTAGGAAACACAGAATGGCTCGATGAGCGCGCTGTCGTCGGTATATGCGGAGCGGAAGCTGTGAAGGGCACAGGTGAGTGGGTCGATGTGAGCCTGGATGACGATTGGGGTGTACTGATTTGGGAAGGGGCGCAGAGCGTTACGTAGCGACGGTGGAGAAGACGGTCTGGACAACGCACAATTCTGGCAGAGGGAGTGTCAAAATTTGGCGGTGTTGCGATAAGACGCAGCAAGGCACGTGTGATCGGAGACAGGATCTGAAAGTGGCGCGATTCTATAAAAGGAAATATCGCCTGTGTGCCGATTCGGCGATCGAGATCTCGGAACGAATGGCGACTACATATTGGAGAGATTGCACACATTTCAAAAGGCGCAGAATTCAATTTTCATCCCTCGCCGTGCTTCAGGTAACTCTTCACCTCCGCTCACCGTCTCATCGCTCACATCCTGTTCAGATGCCTACTGCGTGTCCCCCAGTCCGTCGTTCTTTCTCAGACGAGCGTGGTCCTGGCACATTCCACTCCATGGGCGCACTTCCAAGGAGAAAACATCACATTTCACCTCGCAAACCCCTCGTCTTTCACATTGCCCAAGACGATGGCGACGAGCACTCTTCCTCCCTCGAAGAACATGCCGACGATGCCGTCCCATTTCCTCGCTCCTTGTCCTCCTCCCCTCCTCCCACTCCTCCCATTCCTCCACCCCCTCAGCTCACCCGAGGCGCATCTACCCCCGTTTTTCTTTCCAGTGGAAAACCCCTCAAGTCATCCCTCAAGTCATCCTCCTCATCTCCCGCCATGCTGTCTCCTCACCATCTGCATTTCCGTGCCCGCTCAGAACCTTCCACCCCCGCAACGAGCCCCAAAAATGTCCACTTCCCAGACAAGGACTATGCCCTTGCCACCGTCAGATTTTTTAGTTGCAAAGCTCGCCCCGCCGCGCTTAGCAACCCAAACGGCAATGGTGACGAGACTGAAACAGAGGGCGAAGACACTCCCTCTGCCCACTTTCCATTCACCCGCACACCCCCGCCAGTCAGTTACGAGATTGATCCAACACGATCCTCTGTCGTCCCTACCAAACTTCCCCCTCACGCAAATCTATTTCTCGAGTCACTAAATCTATCTTCTGATTCCACTATCAAACCCCAACTCACAGGCTCCATCCTTGTCTGCAATCTGGCATTCGAAAAACACGTCGCCATTCGCTTTACCCTCGACGACTGGCAAACCGTTAGCGAAGTCGGTGCTCATTATGCTGACACACTCTCATCCGTCCCATCTCTCCTCCACTCCGTTTCTCCCTCTGGTGACCTTACATCCTCAAGGGGAAAAGGGTGGGATCGGTTTACATTTACCGTCCGTCTCGAAGATTATGCCCCCTCTTTGAGCACTCGTACAATGTGGCTCGCTGCCCGCTATCGCGTCGCTTCCACATATCCTCTGCCCGATTCCACAGAGTATGGCCCCGGTGGAGAGTGGTGGGATAACAATGGCGAAGAAAATTACCGTGTAACTTTCCGACCCGCTGTCGTCAGTGCCAAATCCCCGAAGAACAGACCTCGCCACGACACTATATCTGGTAAGGTTGTTTCCCCCGTCATCTCCTCCATGATGCGATCCTTATTTTACAAACCCAGCGCCGCTTACTTCTCTGCGAACTCAACCTCAATCCCCAACGACTTGCAAGGAACACATATTAAGTCTCATGATCCCACCTCTTAAGGAGATCAAACCCCTACATGAAACCCGTAGTTCACCAGTCTCCCCGCGAGTCGGAAAGCTCAGCCTCTGCAATTATGTCCCTCCAAAAGTGCATAGCCCCTCTTCCATATCATTTCCATCCATAGATTCCACTCAAAGTACGTCAACAACTTCGGGCACACATCCCCAGCCGGCTCTGTCTGCCACGTGCCGGCTGTCGTCTGACGAAGAATCTATATCGCCCGCTTCGTCCACTCTCTCAACCCCTACTATTTCACCTACGATTCCCCCACGTGCGATCATAGGGGGACAGCCTGCAACCTGCTCTGATGAAAAGGGGTGCGATGCGGATAGGTCCTCCAAGCCAGTGCATATCGCTAACTGGGAGTGGTCAGCACCAAGCAGGCCGCAGATGGAACGCGTGGCACGTCAACCCGCTGATATCGTGACTGTTTCTGACGCTTTGTCGTCTTCTCGAAGGGGTCTGGATGATCCCCTCTACGATGCGTTTGTCACGCAGTGGTGCTTTGCTCAAGGACCCTCTCCGAACCACAGCACGTATGGTGACGGTGGAATCATGGCATGATTTATCACAATTCCAGGACTATAATCTATATCGCTTGCGATTGTCTTGTCGTGTACACGGGGGCAAACAAGGCGATCGCAGCGCGTTCTCATTTTTTCCATTCTTGACTATCACGATCGTAATCCCACATCCCCCCCCCTCTCTCTGTGGTTTCTTTATCTCCTCATCCTATCGCTGTTGTCTGTATTATCAACTCTCTACGTTACTCATGCGGTTCATGTTTGGTGTATCGTTTTTTGGATCTGTTCATTGCATCTCTTGTCATGGACCAGTTTCTCCTTACTTTGCATAATAGTGGTGAGAGAATTTGATGCCTCGCTCTATACGTTGGGATGTAAACATGGATACGAGGAATAAAATCAAACGTTTGATCTTTCCAATTTTGGTTGATGGATTTTCGTATGATCAGCGCTGCACTGCGCGCGAGCCCTTTATTCTCTGCACTATTTCGACTCTCGTTAATGTGCTCATCACATCTTCTCCTTGCGTTCTCACCTTGACCTATTCTCAAATGAAAGTGTGTAGCCTCTCCCCCGGCCGAGTCATCACTATCGCACCGCCTTAACACGGATGTAGGGACACGTTGCGAGAGATCGGGCATGGCCGCTACTCTGTGGCCCAGAAGCAGTTCACGCGGCGAGCTAGTTGCAGCAGCGAGTGATACACTCACGCAGGCTCCATCTCAGCGCCGTATAGTAGATGGGGGGCGGGTTGCCCGTCGTCTTGGACCTGCCCAGGTGTATGTCCGGCGAATGGGGCGAGCGGCGGTCCGTGCGCCCACCACGCCGTTCACCCCTCTTTTTTTTTTTTTTTTGCCAAGGTACAGCCCTTTTTATTGTCCCGCGGCGGGGCGCCGGGACTGCTTGGCGTGTCGGGCGCGCTCGCATGCGTGAAAGACGTCCAGGGACGACCTGGCGTCGTTTCCTTGCGCTCTTGTCAGATCTCAAGGAGGAGCAGGCTACGATTGTCGTGAACCGAACTCTCGACGCGCAGCGGGCTTTGGAGGGGACATTGAGATGCGTCCACGGACAGCAAAGGGAACCACCACCGGGGGGCGCTCGGACACTTTGCATACGGCTAGCGGAACTGCTTGCTCGCGGTTACGTGAGGACGATTGGGGAGCGTGGGCTCCCCTGTGACGAACACGGACTGGAAACGGTTGTGCACTCCAAAGTTGACGAAGAGGCGGCGGACGGGCTGAAACAGAGGGTCCGCTAGCGAGGATAGTGGTGGGACCAGCGCGAAGAAGGGCGAACTAGGCGGTGAGATCAGACCCGGCCGGGGGCCACTGAGGGTACGTGGGCGGTTGCTCTGACGCTCAACTTGCTCATCGTGTTGACGTTTGATATCGCGATTATCTGCCCGCCTGAACACAGGACGAGACAAGGGTACGAAACCTTTGTCGTGCTATGGAGCGATTTGAAAAAAAAGTGGATCGACCTTTGTGGTAATCCCACTAAGGCCGCTGGGAATTCATCCCGTTCGACGACAGTAGATCATCTCATCAGCCACGACTCCTGCCACAACCTTGATGGGGATGCTCGAACGGCGAGCGAAGCAACGCTCCTTGCACTTGCTTTGGCCGCCAGTTCCCCAGGTGCGTGTGACTCCTCACGCTGGCGATCAGCTGGATTGCACAGAGAGCTGGGGGACTTTATAAGAAAGAGCCGATCGCTCAGGTATCGAACTCCGATGGGTGGCAAGTGCAGCCTGAGCTTGGTCTTCCGCCGGGACATTAGTATCACGTTTGATGCATGCGCACGTGGCTGAGAATACGACGAACCAGGCTATGCTAGTGCAGCGTGCACACCGGATGGAACCAGACATACTAGACATGTACGCCGTCCATAGCATCTCCGGAGGCGGCCACTGGTATTTATCATGACGTTTACCCAGAGGGTAAGTTCATTGACCTCGATCGCTTGATACACGTGGTATCACTTACTGATCGCTGTTGATGATTCACAGTTACTCATAGATCAGGGCGATCGAGATGAGAAGAGTAGACATGACGTAGAACCCTTGAAGGCAATCACATCACGCTCGCTCAACAGATGATAGCGTGTGGATACTCTATCGCGGCGTGCAAACCGCACTTTCGGAAGGAAGCAACGCTTGCAGATGGAGGTCACTAACGCGGTCGTTCAGAAACGGATATGCATACACAAAACAATATTGGCGTATGGCATTCACAGTGCCCGAAAAAACCTCACCTCGCTCTGCGCAGAGATTCACTCTTTTGAGACACTAGCGAGATTCACACCTCCGAAAAGTGAAAAACAAAGTAGATGCATTCAACTCAGTAGACAATTTATCAAAATACATGATGTCAAGACAAGAGGCGAGAAATTAACCCACGAGGAAGAGTGAGATGGACTTGATTCAGTGTCTCAGCTAGTTCACCGTGTGCGCCGCTCTAGAACCTCCTGTCATCATAGCGGCCACCGCGGTCGTAATCACGGCCACCACCGTATCCTCGGTCGTAGTCACGATAGCCGCCGTATCCTCGTTCATTATTGTAATCACGATATTCACGCGGCCGGTCATCGTACCGCCCGCCACGGCCACCTCGATAATCATCGCGCCAGTAACGACTGTCGTATGGCCGAGGATCGTAGGGTCGTTCATCTGCATCGTGAACTCAGATCATGTCTCTAAGACAAACAAAACGGAAACTTACTGTCATGGCGTTTTGGTGGCCCATAGTAACGTCCAGGCGTCGGTGTGCGTGCACGCCCACGCCGAGCCTGACAAATAATTAGGCTGTCGCCCAAAGGCCGAGTGCAGTCACATCACCTTTTCGACCGTAATAATTTTGCCCATGATTTCTGTCGCGTTTAATGCGGTGATGGCAGCGTCTGCTTCCTCGGCAGTTTCCATAGTTACAAAGCCAAACCCACGGGATTCACGCGTATGGGGATCATACATAACGGACGCTTTCTTGACCTGAAGTGCGGCGCATCGTCAACAGCCTAGTTTGCAGAGATAAGGGAGACGCACACGGCCAGTCTTGGCAAAGGTCTGCTCGAGATCACGCGTATCAACTTTGTGGCTCAGACCCGAGACGTGCAGGTTGTTTCCCGGGTTGTGACCACCTTCGCGACCGCTAAAAGTCATTTTTGTAGCGAAGTAGCAAAAAATGGGTAGGTTATTTTGGGCTATGCAACGGGTTAAGGGACATACCCTCGGTCATCGCGTCCGGGGCTTCTGCTTCGGCTGGAACGGTGGGGCGGCTCGCCACCACGGTCACGGAGAGGGGAACGGCTAGCAGTGTTCCAGCTAGGTTCATCGCCATGGGGCGGACCACCATTCATGTTCGCATCTGTTGGGATGCTGATCCCAGAGGGCGCAATGTCTTGGGAGTTCCAGGCTAAAGAAACAGAAACGGGACAAAAAAGAGCACCGCAGAGGGTCGGTGAATGGAAAGAGAAACATATCAACGTCGATTCATTGGCGGGTTGGTTTGGAGAGAAGAGGATAGAAGTGGGTGAGTGGAGGGTGAACGATGTGTACTAAGCAAAAGATGAAGCATAGGCGCGTGCGAATTAGAAAGAACGTCAGCCTTGAGCTGACCACCAGCAAAAAGGGAGAAAGACACGGCTAATGAATCCCCAAAGTCGATTGAAAACGCAAGTGCCGAAGCGCGGTGAGACCACTAGCACGAGTGGCGGAACTACTGAGGTGGGTTGTTGCCACAGAAAACATCGAATGCAGAAATCGGCGTCGTCGTCGGGGCTGATGCTGAGGACGTACCGTCATCCATTGTTGCGTTGCTATTCTGCCGTCGTCGTCGTCGTTGTCGTCGTCGACCGCAAAGAGACGAAAAATGCAGTGCGAATGGATTTCATTCTTTGGCAAAACAAGGCCACACAAACACAACTTCGCCGACTGACCAGATCAAACAAAGTTGCACCGCTTTCTTTCCTTTTGTACAACTTGTCGTGATGAGGCTGCAGCATAAGTTTGGAGGCGAGCTCAGCTAGCTGGGCTCTAAGCACCAAAAACGGGCTCTCCAGATGTCCCTCATAAACCACCGGAGAAGATCTGCTAACCAACGTACGTGATGCCCCCTCTCGACGTACCCCTCGCAGACTCTCGATTCACTCTCAACCTATCTGGAATAGCCAGCTTCTTTGGTGGCAAAGAAGTCATTTCTGCCATGGCTACCGTTCACCTCTGTGAAGGCAGGCGGTGGCTTGGCTGGTATAATTGCCCAGGAAGCTTCTCTTTCGCTACACGCTTTGCACGGATGGCGAATACGCGCGTCTGGGACGGTTTATTTCCTCCCAAAAGCGCGCCACCCGTCCTGCTGGGGTTGGGTCTCGATGGTCAAAAGGGACCCAACTATATCGCAGCCTTGTCTGGCACTACAATGCACACCGGCCATCTGGCGCACCTCACCGTGAGGCGGAGTCAAGAGATGACGGAGATTATGGTTCCAGGCAGGTTGACAACGCCAGTCGACGTCGCCTACCTTGTCATGGGCCCTGTCGACTACAACGTACCCATCCAACGATTACCCCTCATCCACGCCCTAAGTGGACTCATCCCAATGGCGATCAGCGTAGCAACCTGTGTCCTGTGCGCTCTGATCTACGACTGGTACAGCTTCTCCATGATCTTGCTCGGCATGGTCTCTAGTGGCTTGGCTACCTTTGTTGTCGGTAGGGGAAGACTTGTCATTCAGAAATCCGTTCGCAACTCTGCAGCGGATCCTCCCCCTGGAATACTGCTTGGGCATGACATTGTGGTGGTACTCAAGGGCAATGAACTGGGTGTGAACGCCCTTACGAGCGCCCGCTTCGAATTGGCTGCCGAGAATAAGAGTCGGTTCTGTGACAGTCTTACCCAGGGCTACTCTACGGTCGTGGGCGTCGTGTGCCTCTTCCTGTTCACCTCCCAGTTCATCCTCCAGCTTCTTCTCATCCCTCAAGGCACTCTGTTTGGCCAAATCATGTTCGTCATCTCTGTCAGCGCCTCCTGGATGTACAATTACTACCTCTCCTTGTTCGACGCGGAGAAAATCCAAGCAGACCTTCTCTTTCGGACGCTGGGGAGTCCGCGGATGTATCGGTTCCGCGTTGGAACCAGGCCGACAATGGCAGTCCTAGTTTGCCTCTTACTCTTCCACGACGTCAGCGACTCCTCGAGACCAGAGGGCCAAGACCGTCGTCTCGGAATCTTGCATGCATGCCTCCCACATATCAATGCTAGTCGCGGAGTGTGGAAGAAATGGATAGACAAGGTAGTGGAACAGCTCATGGACGCTGGGGACGGCGATCTGTCGCTGTCCAGGTTGTCAGTAGATGAAGAGGGTGAGGATGCGTCACTTTCTGGGACGGAACGAGCGCTGTTGAATACGCTTCTTGGGGATGCGCGTGCGGCATTCGAGTGGTATTTCGAGAACTGGATGGTGTACCCTACTAGCTCTTGTAATAAGCTTGCGATTATGGGGTGATCAGGGTCCTCACTATCGAGTCAGGCTCAATTTCTCATTTCGGTCTGATTCTGATGTCCCTCGTTCGTCCGTTGCTCCGAACTTGGCTTTATCGATCGCCAACCCGCCTCGCGTTCATCCACAACCACACGCGCCAAATGGCCACCGCTGAATCGCTCGCCGCAGAGATCGAGCAGCAAACAGCGCTCGTCAACACGCTCAGACTACAGAACACGGACCCGGCAGCCCTCGACACCGCCAAAAAGAAACTCGGCGAGCTTAAGAAAACGCTCGGAGCAATCGGAAAGGGAGGTGCAAGTCTGGGGCCCTCTGCGACGAGCGAGGGCAAGAAAAAGGGCCGCCTGTTGCTCAAGACGGCCAAGGTGCGCGCCGTATATGATCGGGTGATCCACTTCATGGACCTTTTCCGTCTCATTCAGGGCACGCGTGATTATGGACCCACCGAGATGTTTTGCAGGGAGCACATCGAGCGGATCGTCAAGGACGTGTTCACGTCGTACGGTGGGAGCTGTCTCGACACACCTGTGTTCGAGCGCAAGGACGTGTTGACGGACAAGTACGGGGAGGACTCGAAGCTCATCTTTGATCTTATGGACCAAGGAGGGGAGCAGCTCGCGCTGAGGTACGATCACACCGTCCCGCTCGCACGTTACCTCGCCATGTCTGGTGCGACGATACAAGGCAAACTATGGCAGGTCGGAAAGGTGTACCGGAGGGATAGCCCCGTCATGTCCAAGGGCCGGATGAGGGAGTTTATGCAGGCGGTACGGGTGTCTTTTCTTTGTTACCGCCTTGACTGACATTGTGCAAGGATATGGACATTGTCGGCGCATGGGATCCGATGATTCCCGACGCGGAGGTTGTTAGTTTACTCTGCACCGTGCTGACGCGGCTGGACGTCGGAGAGTTTACAGTCAAGGTATGTTTGTAAAGTAATTATCTTACCACGTGTGTATTCAATGTGTTACCCGCAACAGATTAACAACCGTAAAATTTTGGATGGCATTTTCGAGACGTGTGGTGTACCACCAGACAGGATACGCACGATCTCTTCTGCCGTAGACAAACTTGACAAGGTGTGTACATGCTCGGGTGCTCTGCATTGTATCTAAAGTCCCAGTTACTAGCTTCCTTGGGCGGATGTCAAGAAGGAAATGACGGTTGAGAAGGGTTTGAGCGCTGAGGTGGCCGACAGGATCGGAGAATACGTCAAACTTAAAGGTAAATCAGTTTTCTTTTTGTATCAGCGTTCAGAGTGACGATCAACGGTCAATAGGGGGACCATCCCTACTAGACCAGTTAAAAGCTGATGAACAATTGATATCTAATCGCAGTGCGAAAGATGGAATCCTCGAAATGGAACTCCTTTTCACCCTTCTCGAAGCGTACAAGGTCCTCGATAAAGTACGTCGAGCTCAACATGTCCGAAATTTCATTTCTCACTCGTTGACAGATCTCTTTTGACATGTCCCTTGCACGTGGTCTCGATTATTACACTGGCATCATCTACGAAGCTACCGTAGCAGCATCCGCACCTCCAGGCTTCATCCCCGACAGTTCTTTGTCCGAAACACTGCCAGCACCTGCAGCCTCGAAAAAGAAGGCCAAAAAAACAGACGGGGACGAGGAAGAAGAAGTGGATGAATCCCAAGTGGGCGTCGGCTCTATCGCCGCTGGCGGACGATACGACAACCTCGTGGGGTCCTTCATGTCCGCGGCGGCTGGAGAGGGGAAAAAGGCGCCCCAATGTCCATGTATCGGTGTTAGCATTGGGTTGGACCGAATATTTGCCCTCGTATGGCCTACCTGGGCGGACAAGGGCATGCGGAGTAAGGAGACGATAGCATATGTGATTGCGGTGGGGGATGGGCTGCTTGAGGAGCGAATCAAATTGGTTCAAGAGCTACGAGAGGCTGGGATCAAGGTAAGGCATTGCCTCGTTGAAACGCGCCCATGATGAGTAATGTCGAACCTACAGACAGATTTCTTGGCGAAGCGGAAGCCGAAATTGCCCGCACAGTTTGCGGCGGCGGAGAAGGACGAGGTGCCATTTGACATCCTGCTGGGCGGTGACGAACTGAAGCAAGGCTTGGTCATCGTCAAGGAGCAAAAGCGGGAGTTTGTAGATGGGAAAAAGGTCAAGGTGCAAGCGACCGACCAGGGCGCCAAGGTCAAGCGCGAGGAGCTCGTCGATTGGATCAAACAGACGCAGACGTACATCAATTGGTCGAGTGGTAGGCTGATCTAGGCTGTCGATCTGGTGAACCTCTTCTACATACCAGAGAGTTGACTATCTCGGGGTGATTCTTGTTCGACAATCATGAAAAAATTCATCTCCTCTGGTGATGACGGATCGCAAGTGGGTCAATTAGTGCTTGGCTATGGGAAAGTTGAACCAGTGTAGCCCATTGTGCCTGTATTAGATGCACAGCAAGCCAAGCTGTATGACGCTGATGACCCTGGTGGCAGTGTTCATACAGAACTTCTCGGACTTAAGTGCTGTTGTTCAAGAGCAATCCTCCAACGGTGGTTAGTCAGTGATCAGCGAAAGCCCGTTGCACTGACGAATTGTTCTTTAACCCTGCAGCTTTTTACGTTCATCGTTACTGAGCCCGGCGCCAATGGGGAGACCCTGGGCGTCCAAAGGAAGCCCCAGAATCAGTATTACGATACCTCTGCTGCGCCTCAACCGTTCCTATGGACCTTTCTGTGCAGTCCCTCACGCGGCTTGGGTATTTATTTCACCGGTCTGAGCGAACAGGACACTGCAGATGCGCACTCAACATGCCCGCTTTATCTAGGCCTCCCCTTGGCAGACCTCTCGTAGGTTCCAAATTCACACTCAATTCCGCTGGTGTCGCTGGCTTTTTCGGGGGTAAAGAAGCAATCTCGGCTATGTCCACGGTCCACCTTTACAAAGGCAGACGATGGCTTGGATGGTACAACTCCCCCGGGAGTTACACCATCGCGAAACGCTTTGGCAGGATGGCCAACTCACGCTTCTGGGACGGCTTGTTTCCCGGCCCAAACGACTCGCCCGCTGTCTCGTTCGGGCTCGACGGGAAGCAGGGCCCGAAGTACATCGCAGCACTGTCTGGCACGACGAAGGAAACGTATCAGCTAGGTTACCTGACGATGGAGCGGACCAAGGAGGTAGTTCCGGTGGTGATCCCTGGGAGGGAAACGACGCCTTTCTACGTTTCCTATCTTCCCATGTCGAAGGTCGAGTACGGGACACCCGTCGAACGTCTGCCCTTCACAGATGCTCTCTTTGCCATCATCCCCATTACTTGCAGCGTTCTGGCCTGTATAATGTGCGCACTGGTCTACGACTGGTACAGCTTCTCGATGATCCTCCTCGGCATCGTCTCCAGTGGCTTGGCCACCTTTGTGGTCGGTGAAGGAAAGCTCGTCATCAAATCCGTTGATAAACCTGCCGAAGGCTCCCCTGCCGGCCACGGCATCCTCATGGGAGACAATGAAGTAGTGGTGATCAAAGGGACGGAGCGGGACGTGAACGCGATTACCAAAGGCCATTTTGACCTCCAGGTGGATTCAGAGCGGGACAACGAGGAGACGGGTGCCGTACGCTGCTACCACGCCATCGGGTTTTGCTCCCTCTTGCTCATCATCCAGTTCCTCCTCCAGCTTCTCCTCATCCCACAGGGGTCACTCTTTGGCCAGATCATGTTCCTATCCTCGCTTGGAATCTCGTGGGGATATAATTCGTACCTGTCCTCGCTGGAGAAGGAAAAGATACAGACGGGGATGCTCTTCAAGAAGCTTAAGGACCCAGAAATCCACCGGTTCCGCGTTGGCACGCGAACGACGTTGGCGGTTTTCGTTTGTCTGTTGCTCTTCCACAAGGTGGAGGCAACGTCGCCGGAGGAGGAGCGTAACTGTCGTGTCAAGATCCTTCATTCGTGTCTTCCTAAAGATACGGTCGTATGGAGACGGTGGACGGAAAAGGTCGTCGACCAACTCTTGCACTTTGACGACCAGCCCAAGTCGTTATCCCGCTTGGAGGAAGACGAGCAGGACCGAGCACTTTCCCTTTCGGAGTCGGACACAAAGTTGCTGAAGCAACTCCTTGATGATGCGAAGTCGGCCTTCAATGGGTATTCTAGCATTCGCAAGAAATTACCCAATGATTCTAGTCATCTAGATGACAAAAGTCAATCATAGTATTCTCTCCATTGCCATGTTCGCTTATAAACAATGTGGTACTGTTTCATAGCAGGTCCATAGCTGATACCCATACAAATACCACAATATAGTTGGAATGCCAACTGTAGATAGCGCTTTTGACTCGAACCCCTGCGAAGAAATATCTACTCAACTAGAAGCTTACGATGTACACTGTGTTTGTAGCCGTGGGTAAGAACAAGTTGTTGAGAATGGCGTGTACATGATCATGGTCTGTGTATTGTGAGCACTGACAAGCGACAAGAGGTATCAGAGATACTGACCGTCGTCGTCTTCAAGACCCATTTCCATATCTTCGTCTTCGGAACTTTCATCCTGCCATGCATCTACGAATACGCCCTCATGAACGCCATCCAGGATTACCTCTACGCCAAGTGGATCGTGGTCGCCAACGCCGTGTACATGGACGTGGTGAGCTATGTCCGACGCGCTACCACTCTGCGACGGCTTGTACGTGAAATATATGGCATCGTGCGTGATCTGCAGGCAGGTAATGGAAGAAAGAAAACTTTCGTTCTCAAATCTCGACAATCGGCAGACGGACACGCCCGGCTCAGGAGGGCAATCGGCGGTCAGGCGTGTAAAGTCAACATCAGCAGAGACGACATATATACCTTTCCACTGTCAACGTTGACATATCATTTGGAGGGGTCGTGAGTGGCGTACTTGACACATACCGTAGCAATCGCCAGTTTTCCCTGTTGGTTGCCCACGGCTAGATAGCGTGAGATATCTTCGTCACTCGAGTTTGGTTGGAAATTAAGAATGACGGCAATATCGCGGTGGTGGAGATCATTCGACCCGGAAAGCAGGCGCTGAAACCCGGGAAGTATGACCAGCCTTCCATTTGTTGTAAGAGCAGCGAGATCATCTCCTGATGCTGATACATGACCTGAAAGCAGACATCATTAGCTACCTCAGCCTGTGGCGAAGAGGCATTAACACAAACATGCCATGAACTCGCCGTGGAGCAAGCTTGGAGGATGATCATTCGAGAGGAGCATTTGGGGTCGCACGACTGACGACGCTAAACCGCGAGTTTGCGGTAGAACATCCCATGTTGCACCGGATAGTTCCCGCATAGATAACTGGTACAGCAGTGCACCGCCTTCTCGTGCAAAGATCTGCAAGCCACTTGCGCCACAGATGAACAAATACAGATCGTTGACCTCGACATAATTAATGGGGCCTAGATGTTGCCGCTGAATATCTCGAATGACTGAAACCAACTCCGACCTCGGGATATCCCAAATATATGCATTGTTCGTCGCCACGGCCAGCAAGGTTGGGTACGAAAAGCGGAACGCACGAGAGCTCTCTGGGATCTGAAGAAGGGCCCAGGCTTTGAAGTGTCCTCGATGGCTGCCAGCCGAACGAAAACTTGCGGCGGCTTGCTCGGAAGCATCAAGCATTCTTTTGTCTGGAATTGACGTTTCTGGAGGCTGATCATCATTGACGTCGGTGGTATGTCGCCAGACTTCCTTGCAGTTGTCCTGTCGATTGAACACGATGTAACCCTTGTCATACTCCAAGTGTGCGTAATGGGCACCATAGGACTAGAGATAGCATCAGACATCGGGATAAGATGGAGTACCAGATATTTCTGACCTTGGGAAGTGCCCATAGGATGCGATTGCTTTCAATGTCGCACACGAATAGACCGCCTGTCTGGCAAGTCGTGATGACGAAACCAAGCTCATGCTCGACTTTGATACGATGTACCACGGTTCCAGCCGCCGTCAGTTCTTGAACGACAGACGGCCCTTTGCCGCGCCATCCTTTCTCGATTTCCAGCTCTCTCCTGCCTGAAGATGAGTCGATCAGCGATGATCAACATCCGACATTGAAAGCGAGCGGACAGTAGACTTTCCAGTCGACTGGAACAGATCCCGTACGAAATTGGCCCTCGTCGATGAAACGGTGGAGTATTGCAGCGTTTCTGAACACAGTGGGTTCGTTGATCGCAACTAGGGTATTCCAGTCGCGCGATACGAGAACGACAGAATGCAGTGAATTCAGTGGGAGGTAGGATATTGTCTGCAGAGCAATTTCTGTTGGCAATTGATGCAACATTATTGGCCGAGAAGAGCAAATGATTGAGAATCACGTGAGCTATGACACTACAACAGTTTCACTTTGGTTTCACTCCCAATCCTCTACGCCCATGGCCTATCTGACGCCGACCGCTCTCCGAAACTTGAAAAAATACGCCTACAAGGCTGTGGACAAGTGTGTTTACCCTACTTTAAGCAACACACTGCGTCTTGACTGTTCTACAGATCACTTGTATCCCGATATATTCTGGGCCCATACTGGAATTGGTTCATCACTCTCTGGCCGCGGACGGTCGCACCAAATACAGTATGCCATAAAACAAATGCCTGACTGGCGGTGAAGCTGACGTCTAGTCAAGATAACGCTCCTAGGGCTCGCTATAGTCCTGCTTAATGTCATCACCCTGTTGATCCACGATCCGTTGTATTATACCGATAAGGACGGTCCAGTTGGGCCGCCGCAATGGATATATTTTACGTGGGTTTCTTCATCTTTATCGTGTTCCAATCGGCTCAGCTAAACTTTCAGATGGGCCCTCGGTCTCTTCATGTACCAGAGTTTTGATGCCGTAGACGGGTGTGTGGTATTGTCTCAACGATCAACCCACTGTTTCACGTACAACCATTTGAAGTAAACAAGCCCGCCGGACTGGCATGGCTGGGCCACTTGGCCAATTGTTTGATCATGGTATGCTCCGTGTTTCATTTAACATATCTTCAGACTGATCCAAAATTTCTAGGCTGTGATGCCCTCAACACGACGGTAATACAATCCTCCTTGAACTTCGACATAGATTCATATTCTCGATAGCTAGAAGTTGTCTTGGCAGCTCGAGCACTTAATCTCGGCCGATCATGGTGGACTGTTGCATCTCAACTTGCTACCCTGGCCAACTTTTACTTGACTACATGGGAAGAACATCATACGGGGGTACTGTACCTCGGTCCCTTTTCCGGACCCGTTGAAGGTATCCTCATGATCGTCTCCATCTATATAATCACTGGAATATTTGGCAAGTCTGTCTTCTGACTGCATGACGCCGTACTCATGGATGCGAAGGACCTTCATTCTGGGACCAACGTTTCCTTAGCTTTACCCATCTGGATCTTATACCTCAAGTCGTTGAAATTGTTCCTGATGTCGGTCTCAACGAGGCATTCATGGTATTTGCCGCCTTTGGTCTGGTTTTTAACATCCTATCCAGGTATGATCATGCACTCTATTTCGTAGAAAGCCAGCCGACCTCACTATCAGCTATTGGAATGTTTACAAGTCGATGCGGACTGCGGGTAGATCTACGCTCGTACCACTGGTATACCTCCTTCCCTTCGTGGTGTCAGCTGCGCTCCAGGTTTTATGGTTGCTCCACCCATCATTCCACCATTCGCATATCATCCATTCACCACTTTTCCTCCCATCCTTGTTTGCTTGGGGTCTGCAGTTTGCGCACCATGTTGGGAGGATGATATTAAGCCATGTTACGGGAACACCTTTCCCCTGGTGGGATTCTATGTGGGTATGGAGTGCCATGGGCGTCCTTGATGCCCACCTGCCGGACCTGCTCCACCGGTAGGTTAGCTGTTATTCCGTGATGTTTATCGCTCACACTCTGCCAGATCACCTATAATCCAGTCGACGCCGGAACGCACTGCAATATTTGTCTACCTTACGCTTGCAATCTCATTCGTCGCGTATGCACGCTTTTGCACACTTGTGATCTGGGACATCACCGAGTACCTTGGCATCGCGTGCTTCACGGTGCGTAGGAAGGATGCAGAGGGAGTTTGGCGCGATACCCAAGATATCCAGCAAGATGGGATTTCCAAACGGCAATGAAATGTCCAAGAGGATTCAGGGTTCGTATCGTAGACTGTCTCACGACTTATCATATCCCAAAATAGACCGCGCTCGTGAGTTTTCACGACGCGATTGTATGTATCAGTTCCCAAGTAGCTTCTAATATGTGGTTTGTCTTCCAATTGATATGGTGGGCACTACGTTGTAGACTGGAGCCCGCTGACTAGACCCGCTTGATCTACTTAACCACGACGCCGAATGCCCTTAGGTGCCGCTCCGAGTTTGAGTTCGACAACGTCATCTTTTCCCTTTCATCATTGACTTTGACTAAATTCCTACTACTACTCAACCCACTCCAGCATCGATGATAGTTGAGAGTCCATGTCGAGAGTCGGGACCATCACACGCTTGGAGAATAAGACAGACGAGAAAGTGTTACTAGGAGTCATTTTTCAATCGAATGGTACCGGTACGTCCGGTGGGGATTCAAATATTCATGGTAGTCAGCCATTCCAGAATCAAGGTGGTACAAGGCTCCCTGGGATAGCCATATATTTGTTTCATTCGAACGTGAGCGGTGAGGCTGAGGAATAAAAGCGCCCGCATGCCAAACAGATCGTAAACTGGTCCCGGGCCGTATATATACCTTTCGCCAAAGATGGGTTCTAAGAGTCAAGATCAATCGACCACTCGGTGCTCTGTACTCCTACCATGTCCGACCGTTCAACTAATCGTATAAAAATCTCAGTCTATCGATGTAGATGCTCTTCTATCCTCCAAATCAAAATGCAGGGCAAGCCCAAATCTGAACAACCAAGCAATACGCGAAGGAGAGTCAACCGATCAACATCACCGAGAGGAAAGAAAGAAAAGACATAGGAAGGGGAATCATACAGAGATCAAAAACAGATACGACGAGCCAAGAAGAACAAATCATAAAAGTCTGGCTCATATCATGTGATATAAAACCTCAAAGATACTCGATACACGAAGTGCGATACCTGAAACAGTCCAAAAATAATTGACATCCATTAGGATAACGGTGTGAAATATAGAATTAAATGGCACATCTTCATGGATCACTTTGCTTGGGGGTCAATAATCGACACGCGCTTCAAGTGCTGTAGCTCGTCGTCTCCGAACTCGACAGTCTTCTCGACGGTAATCTCGAACTGATCAATTTGTGAATGACTATATCGCGATCAAGCACTCTGAATCCAACAACGTACCTTGGGAGGTGTGGTAGTTTCATTGCGCGGCTAAACAAACAGTAACCATCGATCTCATTCCAACAGTGTCGAACTGACTCACCGCAAACTTACCAGTCGGCCTCCGCGGCATAGTAGGAAATCGGGGAAACCCGGGGAGGTCAGCAGAGGCGTCCCGTTGTCTTTGGTGCCGGAGTTGTTTGCGTGTGTTCAGCCTGTGTGGTTACCGATCTATGGTGCAACGCGACGTGAAAGAAGGCGAAAACTCACGTAGCGAGCAAGGAATTTGCATACACTGTAGCCACATCGACGAGTGAGCGGGAATCGAGGTGAACAAAGGGGCCACGCACACTTGCTGATAAAGAAGTGAAGGCCCATAAAGATGAGATTGTTCGGCATTGCGAGCCACTCGAATTGAAGTTAGACAGTAGAGCATAAATACACGAGGACCGAACTTACGCAGATCATTGACACGATCGTCGCGGCACTTGTAAAATAATGTAGTAGAAAGAAATACCACATGGATAGACCAACCTTGTCAACAAATTAGTCTCAAAAGTATACACAACCACCGCGCCAATGATGCGATCTAAACTGTGACAC
Organism: Phylloporus scabripes; assembly: GCA_038090435.1. NCBI lineage: Eukaryota > Fungi > Basidiomycota > Agaricomycetes > Boletales > Boletaceae > Phylloporus > Phylloporus scabripes. The sequence goes on along the minus strand of JBBPMS010000056.1, from coordinate 10,891 downwards.
TTTAATACTAGTAGTCAAGGAACTCTGGAGATACCTGATGCTCACCTTGTCGACGCCCTCTTTTCGCTCTGTAGAACATGTAGGGAATGAGTAAGGAAGCCAGTGATCAGAATATCCACGAGGCATGACATCGCTAAGCCCAGTGTGAAAACCCACTGTTTCGAGTTCAATAAATCAAGATCGAGGATGAGTAACACATATCAAAGAAGCTCACTCGGAAGTGTGCCTTGAATGCGATAAAATTTTTCATGCGTATCCTAGCAGAGTGTAGTCAATGGGATTGCTCGGCAAGCGGAAATCCGCCTTACATTTCGATTGTTGTAACTGAAAGTTGGGAGTCGACGGAATTATGAGCATCGAAGTCCGATCATTCATTCAGATTTACCTGACGCGCAACCTGATACATCTAGGTCATCCCCGTGCCAATGAGAGGCCATCACGCGTGCTTACAGAGACGAAAGAATGCTAACACCAACTGTAATGACGAGACGTTGGATCAGCTAAGAAGCTAGGCGTTTTGAAAGAAGTCACTTACGATCAACGCTGTGAACTGCCATCGATGTCGACTCACTAGGAAAGTGTCGGATTCTCTTTCAGGCCAGCCGCAAGTCACTCACATTTGTAAATGCGGTACGAGAAGAAACTGAAACGGAGGTCAAAGAACTAAACGGAGGGAGACCTAGGTAAAGATGATACCAGTGCACAATAAACGTCAAAATTGCCTGATAGTAGGTCTGGCTAAGCCATTGGGAAAGAGAATAACGTAGAGACTTACGGTAGTCATGACTGTCAGCTGCGACGTCAACATTAGACGAGCAACATAAGAAATATCAGAATACACAAACAGCTAGTGGGCTAAACAACGTTTGTTGCATGGATCATGAAGGAAAACGTGATCAACGTACATTGAGATTTTGTCTATTGTCGTTTCATTTCCATAGTTGGTGATTAAAGAAATCCAGATTGATGCATAGACCAATAGGCTATGTGTAGTGTCGAGGGTCCTAATGGAGGAAGACTGACCATTGGCATCAAGTGCGAATGCGTAGCAATATGAACCCACCAAACTGCTGCGACCTGGCGACGGTGTGAGAACGGTAGCCTAACTAGCTCACCAAGGGTGACTCACCATCGTTTTCACCCTCTTCGAATCCTGAGGGAAGAGCTTGATGTACAGAAAGGTCTGTACAAGGGCGACTCCAGACAACCTAGAATTGAAGAATGTTGAGATAGATTGGTAGGGGAAAAATGGACACCAACACCGCGGCACAGAACCCGCCGAGCAAGAGGGCGCCGTACGTTGCATCAATGAGAAATGACATGGGGCTGTCGTAGGAAGGGGAGAATGGCGGACAAGAACGACGACGGAGGACAGTGTGGGAGGGCGAGGAGAGAGAGAAAGGTCGAGCAAGGGAATACTGAATGATGCGACACTCAGAATTCTTGATTATATCGAGTGTCAATGGCGGATAAACCCAGCCGGGGTGCTGGCATACCTCGGCAAGGATCTGGAATATCACAGTTTCGCCACAACACCTTCACCCAATAAGGGGCAGTTCCAACAGCGTACCGAGTTGCGGGCGCTGAAACGATGGCATTCCGAGGGATAGTTAATCTTTGGGCTGTGTGAGTCAGACATAAAGAATAATGAAAATGACAGCTTCTCTGCTTGTCTGTCTCAAGAGCTATTGAACTGTGACTCACCAGAAACGCATGGACCAGTTCTATTATTCAAGAGTCAGACATCCTTTGTCTTCCGCCGTACAGACTGATCTGGGCCAAAGCGCGCGATCACTCATGGCGCTGGTTACACATGACTGCAACCTGTAGATGGCCAATTTTTCATGCAACAATGAAAAAGGTGCACGCTAGTGGTGCTCATAAGAGGCGGGTACTTAAGTGAACGGAACAGTCGTGCTTTCGAGAGTCGAGAGGAAGAGTGGGTCCGTTACGTCGACGGGTCACGGCGTCGGATGCCATGTCGTCGGCAGCGATAAAAGCGGCGCCAGTTACAAGGTGACCTTGCCCGCGGTTCGGGTCAGGACACCGAACAAACTAGATGGCTTGAGGGACATAATTCCAGCAACGTGGTACAAGGTCGGTCAATTTAGGCGGCCATATGTGTATCCAGTCGTGTCGGATGGAGTATAGAGAGGCTGGGGAAGTGAAAATGGAAGAACAAGGGCACCACCATGTGATTCATGGCACACGATGTCATGAAGAAGTAGGTCACGGAGAAGAAGGTAAAGGTATGTCCCTCAGCTCAGATCTCAAATGTGATGAATATTTAATCCTTATGCATCCAGCTATAATACAATACATCGAACAATGGAAAACAAAATCACAGAACAATAGCTAGAAGAAGACGAGAAGAATGGAACGAGTGCAAGAATTGATCAGAAATTAAAACCCAAGTTGCTCCATAAAGCTTTGCCATGACGGATCTAGCGCAGTGATCTCGCCCGAGTGCATCTCGCCCGAAGGGTGGAACGGTTGCGGCTGTGCGGGGGGGAACGTATTCAACGCTTGCGTCTTGCACGCCTCCTCGACACGAAACGCGGTGCACTGCGTGTCCGTCATAGATAGCGAAAATTGTTTGGGAGTCGCGTAGAGTCCACCTGCAGCCGTGGATGATGCTTGGAATCCGTCGAAGCTCTGCATGTCTTGCATGATTCGAGGATGGATACTTGATGCCGCGAGGTCAAACGAAGCATTGCGAACGGGTGGGGGTGTGTCCTTAGGGCAGGGTGTGGTATGTGCGGGCGAAGACGCTGCAGAGGGACAACTTGAGGGCGAAGGTACATTATTTGCCTTCGAGATGAGGCTGGTCGAACCACCTCCCACTCTGTCTAGTTCTGCTCGGGGTAAGATATGTTCTGAGCAGGGATGGTGAACACTTTCTTTGCTTTTGTGCCAGAGCCTCCCAACATATTCCTAGTGCAATGTTAGCCTTCAATATCTACGGGAAATTTGGATGAGTGAGCGAAGCGCACCAGAAGGCCTGAAGCGATTCTGCTGGTCACGGCCGCCTTCTTAAAAACCTCAAACACAACTTCAATTTCATGCTTCGATGATGCAGCCATGTTTGAACTGGGGGCACGAGTGACAATCAAGCACATGACGATCTACGAGAAATATCGTCAGGGTTTTGATGGGGTTATACTTGGATCAACATACGGCGGCGGAAAATGCTTGGGACCAAAGAATGGGGATTCGAGCTGCAACGTCTGGAATGCAACGCACTGCGGACGAATGGCTTTCAATCAACCGCCACGCTGATCGATACATGGCCATGACCGAGGGTCCGTATTTGTGTTTCAGAAGGTCTCCGGGAGAATCTTGCAACGCCTGTGAAAAATATCGCCTATGGATATTGAGGAGTACTAGGAAATGAAATGAACGAGGACCAAGAGATCGGCACAAGAGATTACTTGCCCGACTCTTTCGATATGAGAACGAGGAGCCGCTGCAAGGTAACCTGAGGTCTAGTTGCAGTGTCACTTGCTTGTTGAAGTTGCAGGTGAGAAGGGATTGGGAAATCGCGTATCTTCCTATCAAGCTCTAGGATCGTGCTGTATGTCGGAATTCTTGTACCAAATGCAGCAACCAATACTTGATGCAACAATTTCGAGAACCTCCAGGCCCAAGAATGCCCTGTTCACAATATACTGATCTAGTCAGCTCCTAAAACCTATATAGTACTTACAGCTCATCT
>JBBPMS010000055.1:60244-79563 GCA_038090435.1 Phylloporus scabripes | reverse complement strand
TGTTCTAAGAGGGTTGCTGATCAGCATGGCTGGCTGGAAAGATCCGAACACACACTCTTATATCTGCATCGGGGTCATCGCGATCCCGTTTACGACTACTTGCGTCCGATGTAGTTGCTGAGTCGTCTGGATCAAAGTCAAGTGCGCTTGGTCGTTTACCGCGTCGGCTTGGACGTTCCAACATCAATGTAACGGTCTAACGTGTATATATGCTGTGCCACCGGAACGTCATTCTTCCAACGATAGTGTATCTAATCAGATCCGAGTCCACGAACTCAAAAGTCTAGGTACTACAGGGTAGATGGGGACTGTTATGTATGAGCCGGGATGGTACGTTGAGGATTTACTTTCATGAGGCATGAAGGCGGATACGAGTTACCAATACCAAAAATGGAGAACGGCAAGTAATGCGACAAGAATGCGATACCATACTTGATCAAGGATAAGAGTCGGCAGCGAGTCCCATCCAGCTAAAACACAGACTAACCAGATTAAAGATATCTAAGCCAAAGACCGACGAAGGACCAATATTTAATCGGCTGAAAGAGTGGTAGCATTGGGTGCGTCGGGTCCTGCGAGCGCACCCTGTGGGACAGTACCGGATGGGGATGCTGTACCACCGACTTGGTGAAAATCTGGTGAATACAAAGAGTATCAGCGGATGTACTCTCCCCAACGAAGCAGCCAACCAAGGATCTCGCTGTACATCATGACCTTCCATGTGTCTACCGGGAGGTCGGCGTCGTTAAAACTCCAATCAAACTGCTCCGCAGCCACCGGTTCGTCGGTTGGATCATGGTATGGCGCAACATACTCGTGTGTAAGAGACGTAGCAGCGTCTATGCGTTTGCGTGGGTCAAAGACCAACATCTTCTCCAAAAGATCCAGGGCTAATGACCAGTGAGTTTAGTCGCGCGCAACGCAACCAAGATAACTAACCGTCTTTGTCGGTAGTTCTAAGCTTCTGGCTGAAAGGGACACGCTCACGTTTTGGTAAACTTTGGACGAATCTTAAAGTCTGATGATCGAGAGTGAGAAAATGACAGAATCGAGAAGGTTGGAGGATGCACATTCTCACTCGCGATGGTCTCGATGACATCGTCGGGAGGCGTTCCTAATAGTTCGGTGATAATTGAAAACTGGTTCACATCTGCACTCTGGTGAATCGTGTCCGTAGGAAACGATAGAGACACGCACGGTCCTTGCCAGGGAATAATGGTTTCCCTTCCAACATTTCTGCAAATATGCATCCGGTACTCCAGATATCAACTGCCACATCGTACTTTTGCCAAGTCAACATAATCTCAGGGGCACGGTAATATCTCGTAGAGACATATCCCGTCATTTGCGGGTCTTGGATGCGTGCCAGACCAAAATCGCAAATCTAATTCCGATTAGTCACATTGAAAAAAGACGGCGCGAAGGGCGAACCTTGAGATCACAATTCTCGTTGACGAGAATATTGCTCGGTTTCTGGTGGGAACTGTTGAAGTTGTGCTGGAAACAGAACAGATCGCCTACTCACCAGATCACGATGGACGACGCCAGCAGAATGAACATATTTCAGACCGCGCTGTCGACTGTACATGGACATGAGAAACAACAAAAAAAAGTAGACCCACGAGAATTTGGTATAAAAAGTATTGGATGAACTGTTTCTCCAACGGACGTGACGTCAGCAGGCGATGTAAGTCGGTGCCCAGAAGCTCTGTGACAAAGTACCTGTGTATCGAGATTAGAAGTGGCAAGGGTGTCGCTGGGAAGAGAGTTCACAAATCTTCCAGGGGTGATATGAATACGTCACTGAGACTGATTATCTAGGAAGCCGGCTGTGTGTCCGATGATATGTCAAGTGGCAGGAGAACATACGTTTTCATGCTGAATGTGTTTCAACAACTTGAGTTCGCGGTATGTGCGCTTGCTGAGGACGGGTGTGCTGAAGGGTTTCATGATCTTCTTGATCGCCACGGAGGAGCCTGCGAGTTGGTCCTTTGCAGAGCTATGGGTGCATGAGCGGTGGGGGGCAGCGGGCAGGGAATGCTCGGTACCAGACGAGACCAAAAGCCCCTGGCAGCGGGATTGTGAGCGAGGGCGATGTAGACTGAGCGATATGGGCGCACCCATTCCGACTGGCTGGAGGTCTACATAGCGTGTGGTGACCTTGGGAATCGATGAGGATCGAGAGTCCATCGAGGTTTGGAACGCACCTCAAACGAAGTGCCGAATATGCTCAGCTTGACGAACGACATGGTTGAAGATGGAGATTGAGAGCAAGAAGGCGTTCAAGGTCAGACAGCATCCAAAACGATAAAAAGGTAAGTAAAACCCTCCTTCCCAGCGGGACCAGTAAATTTTACATCAAAGTGTCTCCATCGGCTAGTTCTCAGGCTTGCCTCTCTTCTCCCATGTCCTTTCTCCGTCCTGCATCCTTGGCCCACTCAGCGGTACGTTCACTGTCCATACCTCTCTCACCAACAAGTCAACCGGGATGGCCAGGTCAGGCTGTATTCCACTGCGCCCGCAGCAAAGAGTTATGCATCGTCTAAATACCTTTGGGCTGCCAGCGGTGCCTTGGGTGGTTGGCTGGCTTACGAATACTACTTCAATGAGCAGCCCAAAAAGACCTTGACTAGTCCTCTCGACCCCAAAAACTTTGTCGACTTTCAGCTCAAGAGGATCGAGCCGTACAACCACAACACAGCCAAGTGAGTCTCGCCTCACTTGCACGGTTAGGCACTCACCTGTCCCACCCTTAGGTTCGTCTTTGATTTGGGCGAGGGCAAGGCTTCTCTCCTTCCCATAGCCTCGTGCGTGTTGCTCAGGTCAGAGGACTTCAAAGACGCCAGCGGCAAACCCATCCAACGGCCGTATACCCCTATTTCTCCATCGGAATTAGAAGGAGAGTTGACCTTTATCATCAAAAAGTATGAATCAGGCAAACTCTCCAAGTATATCCACTCCCTCAAGCCTGGCGATAAGCTGGCCATCAAGGGCCCCATGCCGAAGTGGCCCTGGAAGAGTAATGGCTCCCTCTATGTTTTGTGTGACAAACCGCTTTTCAACTTTTTGTAGTGAACGAGCTGGACGAAGTTGGTCTCATCGGTGGTGGCACCGGCATGTAAGTTTGCGTGGGAGATCAATCTCTTGGCCATCTAACTGTGGTCTGCGAGTGCACCGCTGTACCAGGTTTTACAGCACTCACTCGCGGACAAAACCAACAAGACCAAGTTCAAACTGATCTTTGCAAACGTGACCGAGGCCGACATTCTTCTCCGGGAAGAACTAGACGCCATGAAGAAGAAGCACCCCAACAACTTTGACGTTGTCTACGTACTTGACAAACCTCCTGCGGATTGGAACGGTGATCGAGAATTCATCAGCTACCTGGGTAATGCTGACTGCAAGATCAGGACCGAGTGGGTATGTTGGCGCAGATCTCATCAAGCAGCACTTTGCCCCTTCTTCCCTTGGCGACAAAGTAAAGGTCTTTGTCTGTGGTGAGTAGTTTTGCCCAAGGGGATTTCGTTGAGGCTGACGAGAGTTGCAGGTCCCCCTCCGCAAGTGGCCTCACTGGCTGGCAAAAAGGACGGCGCGAAACAAGGAGAACTGGGCGGTGTCCTGAAGGAACTTGGGTATACTGCGGACCAGGTTTGCTCTATCCAGATGCTGTCTCATATGTTGCTAATGCGACTGGTCTGCTAGGTCTACAAATTCTAGAGTAAGAGTAGATAGACTTACGTACCCACTAGATTACATAAGCCAGCTACGGACTGACGCGTGCTCTGATCAAAGTCGCAATCTGCGTCGAGTTGCTCCTCCTGACCGAGTCCGAGTTGATGTGGATGATCTCCTGATCGCCTTGAATGTCTGCATGCAACCAATCGTCTTCGCTCATTCTAGATGCTAATATGGCTCCTTGCAGTGCGCGCCATGGACCACAATGATTCCGCGCAGTTGGGTCGTCGCTTGCCATCTCCACCATCCACAAACACTTCCAAGGCGCCGAGCACCATTTCACCAGCCAGCTTTTATGCAAAACCGCCGCCACTCCCGTCTCGAAAAAACGTTGGTTCGACTCATACAAAGGTTGTCCAGCCGAGTACACCGCCCCCAGCGTACGGTGCGCTGGAGGACTTTCGTGAGCCACAGCTTGTCGAGGACGTACCTATCGCCAATGAATCCATCCCCGGCCTCTTACCGGCAGACCAAGTCGCTACTGGGTGGAATACAATAGATAATTCTTGGGCAGGGGACCCAAGTACATGGGGCACACCCGCATCCACATGGAATACGGGATCGACACCTTGGGATGGCACCGGCACCTGGGGTCAACCATATGGCGAGTCCTCGTCACAAGGCCCTTGCATCGATAACCGGAATAAATTTGAAGAAGAACACTGGTGGGATACTACTTCCACTCGCGATGCGCCCAAACGACCGGGCCCAGGAGTGCTCCCTCCATATCTAGCCGACCTTTTACACAATCCTGACCATTCCTTGTACTCGGTCAGCACCAACCGACCAGATATCAAACCCTCGCTTTCCTCCCAGGAAAGCAACGATTCGGGTTCACCTTCCGAGGATGACCTCTTGTATTCTATACCCCATCCAAACGCGTACTACTGCAGGAAACATAACGGTTGGGTCCTTCTCCAATGGAGGTCTTCAACGATGATGCCCCCTTTGGCCAAGTCATTCGTTCCCGACCCAGAATCACCCTTTCCGGACCTTGCGCGTCGCAAACGGACAACATCATGCGTGGGAGAGGGTGATCAACCCTTTGGGCAAGCAAACCTGACCCACCACTTTCATCGCTACGAGAAGGCCGTGGATGCGTCAAAGCTCGACCCCGCTTTCCGTCGTTCAGAGTGGGAAACATCCATCCAGAAGAAACAAAAACGCAGAAAAGTCACCTCACTTAACCTGGATGCAATCTCACTCGACAAAATGTCTGATGATGCTATGGAAGACGTTCCTGAGGCGGAAGGCGACTTATTAGATCTCTATCTTTGTTGCCAGTGCTCGCTATATTGCATCGTTTCCGACGTTATCCCTGGTGTCATACCCGTCAAATATATCGAGGAATTCGTACGTGAAAGGTGGGACAACCCTCCACCCCCTCGTAACCGAGAGGAATCCGCTGTTTCAGGGCTGGAGACATTCTTGTCGTATGTCCAACCCTTCATGCTACGCTGAAAGATACTCATGAGATGCAGTATCATTGAGAACAAGCTATGGAAGGGCGAAAGTCGAAGCATGACGATTTCTCGGCCAGTATTCCAACGAAGGATTGGATGGTCACCTGCAGTGTGAGAATAAATTTGGGCAGTCTTGAATCTACTCACACGATCGTTGTGCCTAGTCGCAGTATTTTTGATCAATTGGGTTTCGTTATCGCTGAGACGGTTACACCAGGTGGTGTGAAGGATACCTCTATTACACCCCCTAACACAGATCCAAGCACCGCAGAGGGTCGACAAAACAGTAGAAAGCTACTTCGCTTTTGGGTAGAGACAGGTGCTTGGTTACTCGACTACGAGCGTCGACACAGTATGTGCTCTCCGGATGTCCTGGACTTTTGCCGATTCTTCTGATAGGCAATGCCCTCAAGCAACATGTCACCACAACGGTGAGGGTGAAATTGGATCCCGTCCGCGAATTGTATCAAATGGGCATAGGGGCACATCCCGACCAGAGTATGTCTCATTTTATCTGTAGTGCTTTGGTATTATTCATCCGCACGCATAGTCAAAAGAGTAGCAACGCCGCCTCCGTTCATAGATTATCAACCTGTTCAGTACGCTGTAGGAGCGCTAGGATTGACACCCATGACATATTCACCTGGTAAGCTAATCTTTGCCGTGTCCCCCCAACCGGGCCAACAGTTTTCAGAGCTTTTGGCATTTGCATATCTTGCGCAATGCAGATGCGACCCGAAGCAAACTCCACATTACTTCACTCAATTTTATGTCGTTATCCAAGCGATGCAACAATTCGGCGATATTCCTCCCCAGGAACTGCAAAACCTTGTTCTGCAAGAGCGTAGCCGAAACCGGTACACAGAAGAGGATCGTCTCAACGCCATCAATGTTCTTGGTTTTGGCAAAGACAACCTGCTGCGCGTAGATTACGAGGGTGACATTGACGAGGCGTTTTTGGTCAGCGCCTGGAAAGATTGTCTGAAGAGGGCTTGGAGAGATCCAAAGGACGGCGCGCAGCGTCTGAGAGATGCCAACGACGCGTTCAGAATCGTGGCTGAGTCGAGGGGCAGTGTGAGCCTACGGAAACTGTGGGAGGATTCTACGAGGGATGGTATGGACCCAAGTCGTGCATATACCATCCTAGAAGTGCCACCGGAGACGGACGATGGGATGTTAATGACCGTGTTCATGATGCGGGTATGTGTTCTGACGATTTGTTGATGGACCATGCACTTATACAAGGTTTGGTAGCTTGAAGAACAACCCCACCAGGCTGATCGTATGAGAGAGGCCTTGCTTACGCTTGCAGAAGCTAGGGACAGCTCTCGGTTACGAACATTTCTGGAGACGGGGCAAGACCGTGAGTGTCCACTGGATTCAAGTGCTGAATGATCACTCATGTCACGGTTAGCGGGTGAGATGATTCCGAGTATGCGGCAAGACTTTCCAAGGGGCCTTAATCAACTGGGCAATACGTGTTATTTGAATTCTCTCTTGCAGTACTTCTACACCATCAAGGAGCTTCGAGACGCCGTAGCACCGTTAGCAAAGATGAGTGTCAAGGCTCTAGAGGATGAGAAGTACTCGGATGATGATCTGAAGAGACATCGCGTAGGCGGACGGTTGGTTACAAGACGAGAAATTTTCCGATCAAAGAAATGTAAGCAGCAACGTTTAAGAGAACAGAATCGTATTGACAGTGTACTAGTTGTCAGTCAACTGGCCAACTTGTTCTGGAGCCTTGAGTATGCCGAAGAGGCTTCTGTGACACCTACGATGGATCTCGCCAAGCTTGCCCTCGTCACCTCGCGAGACGAAGAAGATGAAGAGGCAGAAAGTCGAGGGACCGACTCTTCCAACGATACCGACGCTACTCTGGTGGAGGATTCGCAATCCCTAGGTCGGCTTGCTACTGGGGAGTCGGCTGACACCGTCCTTGGAAAACGCGCCCGGGATGACAAGGCGATGGATGTCGATTACGACGGCCCGCCCAAGTCACCTTCGTCTGACTCGGAAAAGAACGGGTACGTCATGGTCTCGCATCCGTCTTCACCTCGTAGATCCAAGTCGCCTCGCCTTGATCCGGCGAGTAGCTCGAGCTCGTCCTCCAAGTCCATTTCCAAAGAGGCAGGTGTGAAGAGTCCTGCGCAGCAAAGCGACGAGGATGCGACAAAAAAGACCACTTTACCCGAGAGGAGAACGCAGACAACGTCCGACTCTGTGATGTTGTTCGGTAAGTTCTCGTTTGCGTTTGCGAACCACGCAACTGTAGCTTTCCCAGGGAAACAGCACGACGTATCCGAGTGCATGGATAATTGCATGTTCCAGATTGAGATCGCTTTGCTGAACTTTAGCGGGTTGAGCGAAGCACAAGAGAAGGGTAGCCTCGTGAAAAGGTTTTATTCCACGTCCGTTCTCCGCGAATTTGCGCTGATGGTAGTTGTTAGACTCTTTTATGGCAAGTTGAGGCAACGCCTGACCCCGGATCAACGCAAGTCGCGGGCATCAGTCACAGAGAAACAGGATCTCTTTTCTCACTTGCCTGTGAATGTCACCGATAACGGAATTGACATGTACGATGGCCTAAGTCGATACTTTGATGATTTGGTCGATTACGAGGGTGGGAAGGCAAGGATGGAGGTATCGCTTGTCGAGCTTCCACCTTTGTTGCAGATTCAGCTGCAGGTACGCATGACTTGATTTCTTTCCGTCGCACGAGTTGTGTATTTTGAAATTGTCGTAGCGGGCGCAATTCAACCGAGAAACGTTGCAACCCTACAAATCTCAAGCATACGTCAAGTTTGGTGAGACGATTTACATGGATCGCTTTCTTGACTCGGCGGATCCACAAAAGAAAGCTAAGACTAAGCGCATACAGTCTGCATTGTTTGCGCAGAGGGAACGTCTACGCTTGATCACTGAACACAAGGTATGCATGATGTTTCTTAGAGATCCCACACATGATTCATCGGACCTATATAGCATGCGCCGTTCGGCGCTTGTCTTGATAGCACGCTCAACTTCCTCACCAAGCAAGAGAGCATTGTGCTAACCCAACTGGATGATGAGCTGGTAGCTCAATTAAATAACGAGCAAGAGATCCTCCGTGTAGAAATCGACGAACTTCGTTCTGAGATTGCAAGACTCAAGGAGGAGCTGGAGGATGTATGGAAGGACGACAAAGCATTTGCCTATGAGCTCACGTCGGTGTTCATCCACCGGGGCTCATCGCCGTTGTTTGGACACTACTTTTTCTACTCTCGGAATCTTCCAGACAAACCAGACGAGTGGTTCAAGTATAACGACTCGACTGTCACAGAGGTACCGAAAGACGAGGTACTTGCAGATAGTACTGGATCAAATGCGAACCCGTATCTGGTGCGTTCTATCTCGTATTCTTGAGATGTAGATGTCTGACAGAGTGATTCCAGCTGGTGTTTGCTCGTAAGGGCTCAAACGTTGTACACACTGTAAAACGTATTGCTATGATAGCGGAGGACACGAAGCCATGATTTACATCTGATATCCTTGATGGATGTAATCCCACCTACATAATACACTTTGTTTCTGGATAGAATCATGCTCTGTGATGTAATGACATGTTGGTCTGTGCATGATCAAACGATATGAATAACTGACCTCTCTGAGGGTCGTGATTCGGAGGATGGTGTCGCGGTTTCCTGGGCTTTGTCGCTGTTCTTCAGCTCGAGGCTCGTCAGCAGGTTGTCTAACGTGCCCAAGATTTCATCCAGTTTGGCTTCTACTCCATTAGCCACAGTGTGTGCACCATCCAAGCGCGCCAACAATTCTGAATCATCCCCTGGAAGTTCTGCGACATCAAGCTCGACGTCGACTGTCTCCGTTGCGGGGCCGTTGAGACCATGGAGGGACATGTCCAAAAAACGATAACGCGCGGAGTGCGAATGCAGACGAAAACTAACGACGCGGCATCTCGGCAAGACTCTTCTTCCAAAAACCGTCTCGATGGCCTCGCCAGCCGAATGCGTGCAGCGCTTGCTTGCGTCGTTCCCCGCGCGTCCGTTTGACCAAACGGTGCTCGACGACAGGGTCGCGCAGGAGGTGGCCAAACTTCGGCACGTGTCGTGCCAGGAGAACGTGCGGAGTCGGTGGGAGCTGGTGCTCAGGAAAGAGGTGTTTGCGCTCGCGGTACGTCTGGATGTCCTCGTGCGCCGGGCGTTGACCAAAGCGTGTGTGTAAGGCGACCGAGGGGACGGCTTTGAAAGAGACGCGCATGGGGTACTATGATGACTTGCAAGACCGGCTCGATCTCGTGCTCACATTCACGGAGCAAGGTTGGCGCATTGTTGTGACTGGCCGTCTGGGTCTGACATGGAGGCGCATGCAGATGCCTGCGAGGCTGCGTTCCCGTTTACAGTGCTGCAGGATTTGTTGGAGATGCAGACGATCGTGTCGTGCTCGCACATCTTTTCTTGGATAGAGAGGCAGGCGTCGCGGCTCACGCAGGGGATGGTGCCGCAAAAGGGCAAGGCATTGATATTGCTTCGGACGCTCAACGATCTGCTTCGACGTTTGTCCAAGACGGGTTCGACGACGATGTTTTGTGGTCGGATATTAACCTTTCTCAGTGGCGTTTTCCCTCTGGGCGAGAGGAGTGGTGTGAACTTGCGAGGAGAGTACGGGCCCGTGTGGGAGGGAACAGTCGAGGTCGGCCGTGGGGATCTCGAGATTAAGGACGCGTCGTTAAAGCCCTCGACTCAGGGCGACAAGATGGACGTTGACGAGGATGACGAAGCAAAGAAACAGTCGAGGGTCGACAAGGATGGTATGATCTACTTGATGCACTGTTTTTCTGCAGCCTCTCAACGGATTGTCGCACTCAGATTTCTACAAAACGTTTTGGTCCTTGCAACTCCCATTCTCGAGACCGCCAGTCTTTGCTTCCCCCGGTCACTTTAGTGATTTTAAGCAGGCCGTTGAAAATGTTTTGCCTGTTATCAAAGAAGCCACGACGAAAGAGCGCGCCATGATGGGAAATAGAGCATCTGGGGGTCAATCTGCACCCTTGAAACGCAAACGAGAGGCTGAACCCGGAGAAGAGACCAATAGCAGCGACTACTTCTTTGCAAAGTTCCTCACAAGCCCGGACCTCCTGAGCCTCGAAGTCGGTTGATTCATCCCCATGTTGAAACGTCCGACACTCAATAATTTGCACTCTGATGCGTCTAGATCGCGGATACGCATTTCCGACGCCAAATTCTCTTCCAGCTACTTATTCTCCTCAACCACCTGTTGTCGTTCACAAAGGCAGAAAAGGCAACATGGGCGACGCCGCGTAATCGGTCTCTTCAGATGGACTTTACTCTTGAACCCCCGGATGCGCAGTGGGTTCAGGACACCATCGTCAGGGCGACGGCGGAACTACGTTCCACTGCTCCCAATGGGCCTGCTTTTGCGGACACTGTCAGCGTTATCCTTGAGCGGGAGAAAAATTGGGTCAAGTGGAAGAACGACTTGTGCGCACCATTTGACCGAGAACCATGGAGTGCAGAGGTAGACGGGAAGAAAGTTGGTCTCGTGGAGGCAACAAAGGAGTTACGTGCCAAGAGAAGAGAGGAACCAGAGGAATGGAAATGGAGTCTTGGGTCTGAAGCACTGACAGAGATTTGGGAAATGGGATATAGGGATCTCCACGATCTTCAAAACCCCTTCCAGTTGAGCTGCCATCCATTTCTAACCCAAGAGCTTGCCTGACTTTACCCCAACAACAGGGCAGGGGATATCAAAGATTTTGTCAAAAAGATCAAGCAAGAGGATGCACGGATCGAGATGCGGAAGAAGACGTTGGCAAAGAATGCAGAACGAATAGCTCTGGCCCGAGCCAAAGCCGCGCCAGCAATGGAAATGCCGACTCCTTCGCAAGAGATGTTAGCACCCAGTTCTGAACCTGCGAAACTGGAACCTCCACTAGCTGCTCCTCAAGCTGTGACGGGATCTCCACTCCATCCCTCGCTTCCTCCCAAGCCTGGAACAGCAAATACTGCGGCTGTCGCAGCGCCACCTCCAATACCACCAATGCCCGCAACGACACCAGCTCCACCCACTGACGAACAAGTGCTGAAACTCGAAGACGTAAGCGTCTCGTTAAAATTTTTGGTCCGTTTAGCTAACACCTTTACGTAGAATAAACAACGGTGGTCTTGGCTGGCTCTGCGTACTGCGAGGGATCAGTACCTGCAACATTTTGGGAAGATTGGTACGGGTGACGTGCTCTTGCTGGCGCAGGAGATCGAGGCAGACAGGGAACGGGAACGTGAACGAGAGAGGGAAAAAGAAAAGGCACAAAAGACGGAGGAGACTGGGACGAATGGCAAAAGTGGGGAGTCTGTACCGATGGCAGGCGAGGTCTCGGAGGACAGGAAGGAGAATCTGGGAGCATGGGTTGGCCTCGAGGACGTGTAGAGTCGTGATCGTAATGGATGTGTCACATTTACGCGTGTTCTGGTTTAAAGCTTGGGTGATCATCGCCATTGTTCCAAAACATCCAATATGTCCACTCATAACGGTCTGCGAGTGCGTCGATCTCTGCGGCGCAGCCCCACCCCGCTCATCACCCCTTCTGTAGCGTGTCCTCGTCACTGGCGGTGCTGGCTATATCGGTGGGTCTAACTTTGACGGAAAAAAACAACACGTTTTTCTCGGTTCATGGGCTGACCCGATGGTAGGCTCCCATGTCGTTTTTGCCCTGCAACAGACGAGAAGATACAAGGTGATCTCGATCGACAACCACCATAACTCGCATCCTACAGCGCTGCATCACGTCGCCAAACTTGCGCGCGACGCACTCCCCGAGAACGCGACCGAGGCTGACAAGGAGAGCGCGGAAATCGATGGCTTCCGATGTGACCTGACAAACCCGGAGCAAGTTCGGGCTGTCTTTGAAAAGTACGGTAAAGGCGGTATCTGGGGTGTCGTCCATATCGCGGTACGTCGCTGGGACTCGTGTACGTGAGACGTGTCTGACGTTGTACCAGGCTTACAAGGCAGTCGGCGAATCGGTCGAGATACCATTGACGTACTATGCCAACAACGTATCGGCGACCATCTCACTCTTGCAGATCATGTCCGACTACGACTGCACTCGAATTGTGTATTCTTCATCTGCGACCGTGTATGGGACACCCCCGATCATCCCGATACCCGAAACAACGCGACTCAAGGCTGACAGTCCGTATGGAAAAACCAAGGTGATGTCGGAAACGATCATCGAGGATCTCTGCCATGGTAGGTCGTGCTCTATGCCGACGTGGTGCCGCGCTTACCCTCTAGGACAGCTGAGCCCCAGCGCTGGCGCGCGATCTCGCTCCGTTACTTCAAGTAAGGACATGTTTTACATGGTGTCGAACCGTTGTTGATTTTGTTATTAGCCCTGCTGGTGCGCATCCATCCGGACTGATTGGCGAAGACCCCCGCGGTCGTCCTGGGAACCTCTTGCCTCTGCTGGCGCACATTGCAGTCGGGCGGATAGACGCGTCGACGTTCAAGGTGTTTGGCAACGATTATCCGACGCCGTGAGTGAGCGCGTGGATGGGTTGGAACAGGACTAACCATACGCAGTGACGGTACGTGTGTGCGGGACTATTTGCACGTGCTCGACCTCGCGTCTGGGCATTTGCTTGCGCTGGATGCGCTCGCGCCGAACGCGACCGTGTTTGACAACTGCCCGGACGAGGCGCGGTACAAGGCTTATAACCTTGGGAAGGGACGCGGGATGAGTGTGTTACAGATTGTGGAGGCGATGAAGAAGGCGACGGGGTTCGACTTCAAGTATGAGATCATCGGGAGGCGGTGCGTTAAAAATCCCGTTGGTTTTGGGAAAAAACTGAGTGATGGATGATAGACGTGGGGACGTCCCGGACCTGACTGCAGACCCTACGCTTGCAGAGAAGGAGCTTGGGTTCAATGCGCCGCAGACGTTGGAGGTGATGTGCCGAGATCTGTGGAACTGGCAGATGAAGAACCCGCAGGGATATGAGACGGGGCGGTGATATAGAGGTGGAGCTATCTAGTGTAAAGTGTACCTAATGGACGGTAATGAGATGGCTTACATAACGGAGATATAGAGTCTACCTGTGCGTGATCCGAATCGCATCTCTGCACCACCAAAGACATGGTCCGTGTCCGTGAACTACGCAGAGCGCGCACTAAAGGTCATCTGCACAGTCGTCATCGGGCTGGGAGGTTCGCATGTCGTCGACCCACAAGATCCCCTACTTTTTCAACGCCAACACGGCGAGCTCGACCTGGGAGCGGCCGTCGGAACTGACCGAGGGCGACGTGGAGAAACTTCCTGGTGCACATTATCTGAAACAGCCAGAGCAGATCAGGGCGAGCCATCTGCTGATCAAGCACAAGGAGAGTCGACGACCGTCGAGCTGGAAGGAAGTAGGTGGCCTCTCCTATTGTCGATGGCAGTGCTGTCGACACGCGTTGGACAGGCCACGATCACGCGGACAAAGGACGAAGCGATCGCGATCTTGAAAGTACACCAGGCGGAAATCAACCAGGCATCGTCCAAGTCTGACAAGTTCAGCGTGCTCGCGCAAGCACACTCGGACTGCTCTTCGCACGAAAAGGGCGGTGATCTCGGCTTGTTTGCGCGCGGACAGATGCAAAAGCCGTTTGAGGAGGCTGCGTTTGCACTCGGCGTTGGGGAGATGAGCGATATTGTGAGCACCGACAGCGGTGTTCATCTTATCATGAGAACGGCCTAGATGGAGAGGCTGAAACATGTGCCAGTCGCACGGTCCCTACTTGTACTTGATATCCTTCCTAGCACCAATTGGATGGCCGACTACGCCAAGTTTGATATATCCAACATCAGAGTGAGCAAGATCCTCGTTCATCCTATCAAGGTATCGTACCCTCGATCCTCGTCGCTTGTCTGATGTCCTCGCTAGAGCTGCAAGGGCATATCTGTCCAAGAAGCAGCGTACACGTTGCATGGCCTCGAGGTGCGCAAATACAATACCCGATCGCATGTTCACTCACATGCCCCAGCACGATCGCAAGTGGTGTATCGTCAGGGCAGACGATGCTGTCGTCGTGACAGCCCGCCAGGTGGCCAAGGTACCTTATCGTCCACAGACAACGGCCCTTTTGACTGCACTCGTGCTTAGCTCGTGTTGATTCACCCGCGTGTCATCGCAGACCCTCCATCTCCAGACGGGGGCCGTCTACAAGTCGCGTTTCCAGAGGATTCGAAATGTGAAACATTTCATGTGCCGCTTAATCCGAGCCAAAACACGTTCCAGAACTGGAAAAGGTGAGGCACGTCCTTGCCGCTATCGCCCCACTAACCGCACGAATCAGCATCGACAACATTGCACTCTTTGATCACAAGGATGTTCAAGGATATATTTGTGAGACCACCACAGGTCGATCTGTGTCGACAATCTTGTCGGACTATGTCGGATTCCCAGTCCACCTGGTGGTCAAGGGCCCACGTGTGCGGAACTGTCCGCCCACCCTAAGATTTCCGACACTAGAGGTCCCTTCATATTTCCAGGATGGATACCCTGTGTTGCTGATCTCGGAGGAGAGCGTGGCAGCCGTTCAGGAACAAATCAGAGATATGGTGGGTCTACAGGGGGTAAGCGAAAAATGGATCAAAGAAGGGCTAGAAGTCGAACGGTACGTCCAAAGATGCGAGGGCCGCAATGAATCGACATGTTGAGTCGCAGGTTCCGGCCCAATATCGTGTTCAAGGGTGCTGGTGAACCGTTCATCGAGGACGTGGTGACTGAGCTGAGCATCTGTTCGGACAAGGAAGGGCTGGACGGTGTGATCCAGGTCGTGTCGAAATGTACACGATGTCTGGTACGGGGGTTACTCTGACCAAAATAGCATCTGACGACTCCCACAGTTGCCAAATGTCGACCCGGACACTGGGGTTCGGGACAATGCAGTTCCGTACAAGGCTATTATGAAGTTTCGGCGGGGCTTGGACCCGGCGCGAGCGAGTGCGCCGTGTGTTGGGTGCAATGGGGTGTTTACGGGTGCGGGTGTGGTGAAGGTTGGCGATTGGGTGCGGGTGCGGCAGATGGGGTTCGTTTGAGCGTCGCTGATGGTTGTCCGTCGTACTTTTTTGATTTGTTTCCGTGTTGGAATAAGCAAGTCTAGTCAACACAGCCGGCAAGCGGATCCGGACAACGGAAGCCCAGTTGACCCATGTCCACAGCCAACCACTCCTCCTTCCGACCTCCTTCCCGCCCCGCCCGTCCCCGCCCCGCCCTCCCCGTCCATGGCCTTCGCCAAGTGGATTTCCTTCTCTCAACCCGTCTCCAACATCCCCCACGACCCTGCACCAAAGCCCGTCTCGATTCCATCCACCGCTGACGGAAAACGGTTTGGTCTCGAAAACGTATGTCGTCCATTTCATCCCACATCCTCCTTCTGATCACGCCGCGCGCAGTTTGGCAACACCTGGCACGTCCTCCATGCTTTCTGCCCACGCGCGCTGACCATCTCGCAGCTACGCCAACTCCGTTCTCCAGGCCCTCTACTTTTGCGCGCCCTTTCGAGACCTTGTCATCCAGCACTGTATTTCATACCCAAACTCCGTGTCCAGCCCTCCACCACCTCCCACCCGCCGCGGGCACGGCCCAAGATCCACCCATGATTCCTCGCCACCATCACGCCCTTCCCTCTTCGCCGCCCTCCGCACTCTCTATGTCGATATATCACAGAACCCAGCAGACAAGGGCTCCATCGCACCCCGCCCGTTCATAGAAAGGCTCAGAGAGCTCAACGAAGGCTTCAGAAATACGATGCACCACGATGCCCACGAATTCCTTAATTATTTATTAAACCGGATGGTCGAGGAGATGGAAGAAGAAAAGAGGCTCAGGTTGGCCTCTGGTGACGACCGTACGTCTCCCAGTCCGCGCCATCCTCTTGTCGTATTCACACCCCCTCCAGTACCTCATTCCACAAGCTCTTCTTCCTCTGCTTCGCAACACCCAGCGATGACCGCGAGCGCTTCCACCTCGAGCACACATTCGCCCGGCGCGACTTTCATACACCAGATATTTGAAGGCATACTCACTAGCGAAACTCGATGTCTGACGTGCGAGAACGTGCGTTTTACATACACTCTCATGCACCCCATCTTACCTAGCCGTCCTAGGTCTCCTCCCGCGATGAGTCGTTCCTTGATCTATCCATAGATATTGAGCAAAACTCGAGCGTCACTGCCTGTCTAAGGCAGTTCAGCGCAAGCGAAATGCTTTGCCAAACGGAGAAATTCTTTTGTGACGCTTGCTGCGATCTACAGGAGGCCGAGAGAAGGTCCTTGTCCAGGCTTGCTCTTAGTGTGTATTGCTGACATCTTGCACAGGATGAAGATCAAACGGTTACCAAACGTGCTCGCCCTCCATCTAAAGCGGTTCAAGTATCAAGAAGATGTGCGAAAAGACATCAAGCTCACGTACCGCGTCGCGTTTCCCCTCGAGCTTCGTTTGTTCAATACCGTGGACGACATTCCAAATCCAGACCGCTTGTATGAACTGTTCGCCATAGTAGTCCACATTGGAAAGTGAGTGATCAGCTGGCCTTGTCAAACGTCTCTTCCCTTCTGACCTACCCCTGACGCGGTCAGTGGACCTAATCACGGGCACTATGTCAGCATCATAAAGACCATGGGTATCTGGCTCATCTTTGATGACGAAACCGTCGACTCCATCAAAGAGTCTGACATTCCAAAGTACTTTGGGGATTCAAATTCTGGATCTGCCTATGTGCTATACTATCAGGCCATGGATATCGATCTTCCAGCTCTTGGCCTCAGATCACCCAGCCCTGATCTCGTGATACAGCCTGTCCAACAATCAGAACCGCCACAGCTCTGGCAGCCCGCAGATTCTCCGGTATCCACGGCGCGATCGATACCTTTGCCTCCCGGCCTCAGTAGTGACCCTGCCGTGGCTGAGCCCGCCCCTCGACCGATCACGCCTCCGATGCCAAAGCATCCTATCCAACCTCCCTTGAGATCGCCACGCAAGGCAGCGTCACAGCTTTTGAAAAGAAGTCCTTCCCGTCCATCAACGGCAAGTCATGCGCTCTCGCGCGCTACGACCACGCTTCGCACAACCCGATCCACTTTGGACGAGAAGTTTAACTCCCTTTCCGTTCCCAAGCCAAGCTCACCACCGGTAGCTGTCCTTCCAGGGGACCGTCCCAACCCTTTGCAGGGCCCTGCCAGTCCTGTCAATGGCAAAGAGAGGGACTCTGATAAGAGTATGATGGGTTGGTTTCGGCCATGGTTCAAAACTGTCAGGTCTCGCCCGAGTTCAGAGATCAGCGCAGACTCTAGACCGCCATCCCAGAATGCGCTTACGGTTTTAGGCTCGCCCGTACGGCACCAGTCTACCAGTTCATCTTCAAACAATTCAAAGGACTCGCGCCACCCGATTGATTCGCCAAAATCCAGCTATCGCTCTCGGATATCTCCGCTTCCCAATGGCAAACCCATTTTGCGCTCTCGGGGTACTGATTCGTCGGCTTTTGAGACGGAATCGAGACACTCGTCAGTTTCTGCAAGCTCCAACACCGTTCCTACTTCCCCGATCCCAGACCGAAGCTCTCTAGCACGGTCCCTGCCTTCTATACCAGCATCGCCCCATGCGTCTGTGGCCGAAACACCGCTTCCTGCATCTGCAAGAACGAGTTTAGATCACACTCGTGTACCACGACGGCCGGCCAGACCATCGATTAAAGAGCACGGTCCTCGGTACTTGAAGCCCGTCCGTCCTGCCACTTCTGCGGGCAGTCCCACGCAGACTCATCCGTCGCCCCATAATACACAACTATCAACGAGTTCTTCACCAGCGCCTAGTTCCAAAGTCTTGGTGAACAGGTCAGATCTGGGCGAGAATGGTAGACCCAAGTCCGCCCAGAACTCGTACGGTTTCGTGATGTTGCCACATCACACGGCCACATCATCTGTGCCTGTGAGCGCAACAGGCACCGCTGGAAGACGGATGGGTCGGAAACTTAGTATAAGCACGCCGAGGCTCGGCTTCAAGCGAAGAGAAAAAGATTAGTGATACCACCATGCGACGGAATCGGCTCTTACGTCATATTTCTTATCCTTGCCCCGGTTACGCTCGCATCCAGGACCTATAGTGTTGCCTCCTTTATCTCCTTTTGACGCCTCTCGTCTTGCTTCGCATATATATATTCTCTGTCTCTTGTCTTCTTCATCTCGCAGGTGGAACTGCTCTCGTCAAATCACGCAACAATATCCACGTTTTACAAAAACATACATACCTCACAAGTCATGTAATGTACTGTTGCTCACGGTATTGGAAGGCATGTTGTGCTTGAAGGAAATTACATGTCCGAGGACGGAGAGCTATTACAAACACGAGCGTACGACATGATGACGAGAAAGCGGTCAGAAAAGCACCGTGGACAGCAAGGTATCAAAAACCAGGAACGGGAGACAAGAATAAACATCACAGATCGAGCATGCGCACATCTGCCAGAGGAAGCGGCCGGCGCTGTCCGTCGGGCGCTGAAAAAGCCAAAAGTGAGAACAGGCATCAGGGGGACAGCTGATAAGGTACATACCCTGCACGGGGGCTTTTGCAAAGTCGATCACATGAAGACACGCGTCGTCCGGCTTGACGTAGAACACGCGACCCGTCCCCTCGTCCCACGCGATCGCCTTGAGCCCTGCGCGCAGGTCCGCGCGTAGGTCCGCCGACATGTTGAATTTGCACATGACGCCCTCCCGGGTAGACATCTCCCCGCGCATCACGTCGTAGAACAGCGCCTGCCTGGCTGCGGTGTACCCCGCCGAGCCGTCGCTGACCGAGACGTGGCTGTAGAAGCCGCGGATGGAGAGCCGCTCGGTGATGTCGTGCGTGCGCGTGACGTACACGAGCGAGCGCTGGGTCCCTGCGAGCACGTATCCGCGGCAGAGCCCGCGCTCCTTGTCGCTTTCCCAAGTCACGACGTGGTGGTTGCCGGCGACGAGGTTCCCGAGCCAGTAGTGCGGCGTCGAGAGCATGCTCTTGGGCAGGAAATGGCGGGGGGTGGGGTTGATCATGAGTTCGTGAAATCGGGTGCTGCCTT
>JBBPMS010000055.1:38315-60144 GCA_038090435.1 Phylloporus scabripes | reverse complement strand
GTCACGACGTGGTGGTTGCCGGCGACGAGGTTCCCGAGCCAGTAGTGCGGCGTCGAGAGCATGCTCTTGGGCAGGAAATGGCGGGGGGTGGGGTTGATCATGAGTTCGTGAAATCGGGTGCTGCCTTCGCAGCGGTAAAAGATGGTGATGGGTGGGTGTTCGGCGCCATCGGCGGGATTAGCGCATGGGATGCTTTCATAGTCGCTCGGGTCTGTAATTTGGATGCCTTCGACATCGTCGGCGCGGAAGCTCATGGTCTGCTGCGCAAAGGTACTCTGCATTTCGTTGTCACCGAAATCTGGGATATTGAACATGGAGATTGTGATGAGGTCGTGGGTCACGGGCGGAGGACCCATATGCTCGGTGCCCGGTGTCGTTGGGAGCTTGACGGCGCGGAGGACGAGGATTTGGCCCTGGTGAGGCAAGATGCGCATGTTGCATATGCTGTGATGCTAGACATGACCACGGATGAGTACGACGAGCATTCAGAATGCTCATCATGATGACTCACATTCGAAGAATAGGGCTCTTCTCGGGCGCAGCAGAGTGTGGAGAGCATGCCAACCCCTGTTAGCTCCTTGAATACCACCGTTTCATGATTTTTCACGACTGCCACTGTCGGTACCCCCTCGATGACGGCAAGATCGACGGCACCGAGCTCCGTGCTACTCCGTAAGACACACAAGAGACGAAACGGTGGCGGCTGTGACGCAGCAAAGTGAAAGAAAGCAGCAGAGCCAGGCACAAGACGAGGGTCAGACAAAGCGTCGAGGGCGTCAAGGGATATTTGTATGCATGTGCAGGCATATTGAAGGGGGAGCGGGGGATCTATCAGTTTTCTTGGATTCTCCAGGATGGGGTTATATATCGATGGGTCTATGCTGTGGACCACTTCAGGTGAATGACTTTGCAGCTACAACCCGATGACTGACCCAGAATCATGAAACCAAGAGGATATTTTGCGACGAATATACGCAATCACTATGTTGGGCGTTCCATCGATATTCATGTATCTGGCTCTGAGGTTGTATGCTTTCCCCTTGACCGGCGTCTCCGCTAATGGGACGACCCCGCCTATGCGATGATCGAGGGCAAATACAATTAAAGAATAATGTGTTTTAGCGATGTTGCACACGGAGGCGACCATGTACTTTCCTCCGGGAAGCACTACCATTGACTGGATGTGACGATGGATTTGGAAAGAATCTCGAGACAAGGGACAAGGATTGGGCGACAACCAGTTCTTTTGCAACGAAATTGATCTCGTGACCAGCCTTTCTGCCTCAAAAGACGTCAAATACTGAGGAGAATGACGGTCCGATGGTGGACGTTGTGGAGCGTTAGATCCGATGCGTTTGAGAAAATTCTTCCAGATGATGCCTTGATGGGTGAGATTGTAGTACAGTTTGCTAACCTGTAACAAATGAAGGGCGCGCACACGAGAGCTTGAAGGGCAGAAACGTACTCGTCGTAGGGAAAGGATGTCCTCGACATCCAGGTAGCTGAAAACTTCCATGAGAATGTCGTCGGAGAGCGCATTCAAGGATGGAAGTTTCTGCGGAGCTATACGCGTATCCCATGACTGTCCTGTACGCTCTGCACGTAACGAGGTACATGATGGGAAGGCGAAGCGTCGAGGCCACAGGCTCATGAGAGTAAAAAGAGAGTGATGAGTCTCTCTGGACGACGATATTTAGATATAAAAAAGGGCTGTTGATCAAGGTCTTGTATTACGCGGGAGTCTGAACATCGTCGCGGCATCATGACGACGATGTCAAAGGTGGATATCGATGAGTACAAGGATTCTTGTTGATCGCGGAGAGCGAACACAACACTTGCCTTATTTGGCGCTACAACGCTCGGTTGACACATGCATCGCTTCAATTACAGACTAGACATTCAGCCGATGCATTGGCAGGAACCTTGTTTACTTATCAGCAGCCTCAAAGTTCATGTCAGACGAAGGTTATCATTCTCGTGATTGCACAGTAGTACAGTGCATATAGAACTTTCATTTATAGTTCAGATGTCAGTAATGTACACAGAAAATGGAGAACATAGAATAGAATATGATGGCGACGAGCATAGTCACTGACTAGGAAAGTATAGTGGAAGGCATTCATATAACGCGTAACTAGTACGCATGTCCTTTTTCTTTACTGGGAGAAGCGCCAAAACAAACCCGTTTTAAAGGAATTCAATGGAAGGGCGTCGGGGGTAGGCAGTAGCACGGCCATGGTGTACCCGCACCTGTCCTCGTGCCCTGAGCGCGGGTCCTCTCACTGTATTATCGTCACGCCCTCAACACGGTGGGGCCGTGGTCGTGGTCGCGCCACCGTACTCAACGCGTCGTTTTCATCTTCCTTCCTGTTGTCCCCCTGTTGTCCCCCTGTCATGGTGGTGTCTTGGTTACAGACATCGCATCACCACCCTCGCGTGACCGTCGTGCCGCTGCCCTTGTCGCCGTGTCGTTGTCGCGGCACGGTGGAGAGATAGGGGAAGTGGTGAGCAAGAGCGGCGTTGAGTGCGTGCGTTGGGTGCTTGTCGAAAACTGGGAGGATGTGCGTCCCTGCCCTCGATGCAGCCGTTGTGCTGCTGCATGGTGAGTGAGGGGGCGAGGCGGAGGCAAAAGTTGGTGGAATAGTGTAAATGGGGATCAGAACAAGATAGTATAATTTGTGGTAGCTCAGGTTTCTGATTATTCTTCATACGATATACGATACACACACGGAAGAGCAGCACTAGGAATTCACGCATTCCCAAAAAGTTATGATTTTCCCGCGGGAATGCACCCTCCAGTGACCGTGTAAACAAGGTAACTTCGAAAGTTGACGCCAAAGTACTTGCATGTTCATTAAAATCCTCGAAGCATAACATAAATCTACTAGCTTATTGCAGCGTATTGGATATTGGCCATCTGTCCACTTGGCGGTCTGTGCTCGCCTCAGGCCCTGCCGTTGCTTGTGGAGAAGCATGTCTCCGGGTGGACAATTTGCGCTAGTGTCTAGAGAACGTCTTGCTCCATGGGACATACTCCTGAGACAGGAATGTGACAAGTATACATCAAAGATAATGGGGATGAGACAATGGGAAGGTTATAAACGATAACATCAGCGCTAGTAGTACAAATCGGTGTGGAGACACAGATAGCAATTAGACAGGATGTCAAACAACGCAAAAGATAGAAAGCAGGCTCGCGGTGGGAAGCATAAAGTCAAGCGCCAAAATGCACATACAAGATTTGTTCGTTAAACGGAATCTTCGCCTTCATGGATCTCATCGTTTCTCGCAGTGCAAATGCCGCGCGAGTGTGATCCAGACGACCCAACTCATCTACCATATGCGTGTAGAACACTGATGCGACCTTGGTTGCCCCCGAATCGCTCACCGCCCACATTGTACCAATGACAGAACGAAACCCAGCAAATTGCATCGCCGAAGTAAGGTGTATCGCCTCGTCTGGACTCTCTTCATCTCCAACAGTCGTTTCACAAGCAGAGAGGTATGCAAACTCTGGATTCGGCAGATTGCACTGGATTATGTGCTGTATGGTGAAGTGCCCGTCGTGAAGAGCGAACGCGGACTTAAATGGTTGCTTTTGGTCTGGTAAACCATGACATGCAAAGTGGACCCAGTCATGCTTGCCAAGCTCGTCGGTGACCTTGGAAATGGAGGAGTCCAATCCTTCAATACGTTTGAATACCGTGAGACCACCAACAAGTCGACTGATGTTAGCCAACTCAATACCGATAAATGAGAGTTTTTTCGTGCCAGTGGCGGCCGCTTGACCAATGGCAATGAAGTGCTTCTGAGTCGCTGGGTTGGGTGAAATTGACGTTCTCGCACGAATAAGGGCAGTCAAGGTGGAAGTGTAGGATGAGACATAGAAATCTGAAAGGTTCTTTTGGTGCTTCCTGAACAGACCACTCTTGTATGGACCGGCAGCATGCAAGGGCAACAAAGAGAACCCGCCAGTGGGGCACCACCAGATACGGGATTGTAATGGATATACTGTCTGAAGGAAATCGACGATGGGGGAGACAACGCCAACCCAGAGCTGCCGCATGATGATGCAAAGGTCTCTCGTCGCATTCCACCGGGAGCGCCTGACCAAAGTTAGCTGTAGCTTGCGAAAGAGTCTACGAATATCATCTTTTGTAATTGACAGCGGAATGTGAACAGGGTTCCTATCGACGAAGATGATGAGTGCGTCACAACCGTACTGACTTGCATTCAATACGATGACAGGTCCGCCCCTCGCTGCTTGCAGGAGATCAGAGAATAGTGGAGGAAGAAGGAAGCGTGAGAGACCAGGCAATTCACGAATATCGGTTACAACTCTTTGCAACTCCAGGTTGAGATGCCAGACCTGGTCATGCTGATCAGAACCAGGTGAATCAAGGGTATTGCGAATGAGCGAAGCCAGCCGCGTGAACTTGTCCGCCAACACCTTTCCTTCTGTGCCAGATGCAACGACATCGTCCAGTGGGGGTCGAAGGCGACTGAGCTGGCCCCAGAAAACGGCCCGGCCTTGCTCAAGAAGCTCGACCGCCTTTTGAGGAAATTGGTTGCGAAGACAAGCGGAGAATGCATCAACTGGGAGCGACGATGTGAGAGCCTTGAGCACCGAAAAGTTCTCAGGTACGGATGGAAGAGTAGTGACATGTTGAACAAGGAATTGAAGAGCTGTCTCGTATGCAAGAAGCGTGGTAGGGTGATGTAAATCCTCGGCTACTTTGATCCAGTCCGTGACAGCAGACAGATCGCGTGAAGATGTCACGTAGGAGATATGTTCCAGCTGTAAATAAAGGCGGAATACCTCTTCTCGGTCTTCCACTACACCTGATCGTGTGAACCTTGTGAGCAGATAAAGTGCAAGATTGTTCAAAGCCGTGGAACGATCAGGATGTCCCAGTGGGCAGAGTGCCAGCGCACCTCGAGATAGGTCAATCGCCTCATCAAGGTCGCTATTTACCCTCAGCTGATCGTATCGGGTTGAGAGATTATATGCGAGATTGTTCAAAGACCTGCAACGATCCGGATGACCTGGTGGACGGAGCGCCAGTGAGTCTCGGCATAGGTCAATCGCCTCATCAAGGTCCCTAATCCCGCCCATCCGATCATATCTCGTGGAGAGGTTGGTGGCAAGGGTGTTCAACAACCTGGAACGATCAGGGTGACCGGGTGGGCATAGTGCTAGTGCACTTCGGGATAGGTGAATTGCCTCCTCAATGTCGCCAGTCACCCCTAGTCGCCTGTATCGAGTGTAAAGATGAATGGCGAGGTTGTTCATGGATGTGGAAAGGTCCGGATGACCTGGTGAGCAGAGGGACAGTGATCCACGGGATAAGTCAATGGTTTCATCAAGGTCGCTAATCACCCCCAGCTGATCGTACCGAGTGGAGAGGTGAACGGCAAGATTGTCCAAAGCTGTCGAACGGCTAGGATGTCCTGGTGGGCAGAGTCCCAGTGCAGTTCTAGACAGGTCAATTGCCTCGCCAAGATCGCTAATTAACCCCAGTCGATTGTACCGAGTGGAAAGATAAACAGCGAGGTTGTCCAAAGTCGTGAACCGACCTGGATGCCCTGTTGGGCGGAGTCCCAGTGCGGCCCGTGATAGGCCAATCGCCTCATCAAGGTCGCCAATTACCCCTAGCTGATCGTACCGAGAGGAGAGATGAAATGCGAGGTTGTTCAAAGATGTGGAATGGTCTCCGTAGCCTAGTGAACAGAGTGCCAGTGACTCACGAGATAGATCAATGGCCTTTTCAAGGTCACTAATCTCCCCCAGCTGACTGTATCGAGTGGAGAGGTGGACAGCGAGGCTGTCCAAAGAAAAAGACCGAGCTGGATGTCCTGGTGGGCACAGTGCTAATGCACCTCGCGATAGGTCAATAGCTTCATCAAGGTCGCTGATTACCCCCAGGTAGTCATATCGAGTTGAGAGATGAATGGCTAGGTTGTTCAAAGACGTCGAACGATCCGGATGCCCTGGGGGTCGAAGTGCCAGCGCATCCCAGTCGAAGACAATGGCTTCATTCAGGTCATCAATTCGTCCGAGCTGCCTGTAACGATGGTAGAGATGGCTTGCAAGCTGGCCTGAAGCGGTGGACCACTCCTGTTGGGTGGGGCTGCAGAGCTCAAGCGCTTGACGAGCAATGGTAATTGCCTCCTCGATATCAGCGATTTCGCTGCCTTGAAAGAATTTGTCTTCAAAGGATTTTGCTCGTGAGAGTAGACGTTCAACTGGAAAGCCCGTTACTGTGGCGCTCCGCTGCATTAAATAGGAACAAGTACTATCTTGGTCCATGTAGGGGGACTACTGTGAAGGTTTGACGCACAGGCCGTGTCTCGGCTGGTTCCCCCAGTAACGGATAATCATGAAACATGCCCGCACTGGCTACTGTTAATACAGTGTTTCACCTGCATACAAACAGAAATAATTACCCTCTAGATTCACTGGGCGGCCTAGTGAATGTCTTTACAGTATTTCGCGACCACAGGTCAGCCTAGCTCCAAGCTTCTGGGCAACCGATGAAGATTCTCGAATCCAACGCATCATTGGACACCGCGTCATCATAAACGTTGAACGGGGCTCTGTCAGAGGGGCAGGATGCTCTATGGGTGAAGCAGACCACCAAGTGGGCCGTGAATCAGAACGCGAGCATATGGATCCATTCATGCAACGCACAGTGAGATTGGCAGAGAAGTCTTTGACGAGTTGATCGGGAACAAGTATGCCCTGATGTGAGGATAAGTTTGGAAATCTCTTTCGACCATCATGTCGACCACTTTAGGACCAGCTGAACTGCGTGCGGTTCTGGCTTTCACCGTCAACCTCGCGCGCACAGCAGGCACGCTTATCCTTGAAGGATCTCAGGCGATCCAGTCTAGCTCGGATATCAATGAGAAGAAGAATGCGGTCGATTTGGTGACCGAATACGATGTCGCCGTGGAGAATCTGGTCATGGGCGAGATCAAAAAGGCATATCCTGCCTTCAAGTTGTGCGTGCTATTCTCAGGATCGCAACGATAACTGACAGATATAATCACACTAGCATCGGCGAGGAGTCTTACTCTGCTGGAACACGCCCTGAACTGACTGATGAGCCGACGTTTTGCGTGGATCCCATCGGTGCGTATATGCACTCTATCTCTCACTCTGGGACGTGAATGCATCCATGTAGACGGGACCACGAACTTTGTGCATGGATTTCCATTCTGCTGCATTTCTCTTGGTTTGATCTACGAGAAACGACCGGTGCTCGGCGTGGTGTATAATCCATTTATCGAGTATCTAGTGAGACATTTCTCTGCCCTACGATTAAAAACTTATTTTTTTTTGTAGTACACTGGGATTGAAGGGCAAGGCTCGTACCTCACCCGGGGCAATGGTCAACCTCAGAAGCTCCCACTCGCATTGCCCAAGCCTCTGCCCTCGCTCAGCAAGGCTCTCATTGGTACCGCCATTTATCCTGGTCGCAGATATTGACTGATGTGATTCAGCCGTTGAGTGGGGCTCTGACCGGGGCAATCCCACGATCACGGACAAGGCAAATTCGTTCCTCAGGCTGGCAGGGGATGCGTCTATTCCTGGGGGAAAGATGACGCAGTCATTGCGTTCGATGGGAAGTGCGGCCCTCAACTTTTCGATGGTCGCACAGGGTGCGTTGGACTTGTATTGGTGAGGCTCGGCCGACTGTCTCTGGCATGATGCTGATGCGTGCGCTAGGGAAATTGGATGCTGGTGAGTGCATTTCGGCTCGGTGGGGTTATTGCTGACACGTCGTATAGGCCCTGGGATGTATGCGTGAGTTTCAGCAGTTTTGTGGCCTGTATGCGTGCTGACGAGTGTAGGCGGGGATCGTAATTGCGCAAGAGGCGGGCGGTGTGGTGACTGGCTCGCATGACGTGCTCAAGGGTGCTGTTGAGCCGTTCAAGGTGACGCCCGAGATTCTGAGTGGACGCAAGTACCTCGTCGTCCGTGGCATTGCGGGTGTCGGCGACGAGAGCGGCAGAGACGCGCAGCTCCGCATTGCGCGCGAGTTTTATGCGACTGTCAACGACACTGAGCCCAAGTAGGAGTAGTAGCTTGTAGTCGGGTTGATCCGAGGTAGCGGGGTCCAAAAAGAGGCTGGCATGGCCGTGTGAGCACACTGCGTCTCTTCTTCCCAATGGTCCACCGCAGACAACAAAACGGCGGCTCGTCCACCTCTGCCGCCACCGCGTCGGTGACCAACGCTGGCACAGTCACTGCCTCTGCGTCTGCCTCCGCTGGCACCAGCGTCCACCTCGGCATCACTGGCGGACCGGGCTACAACCCAAACGCAACCGTCGTCTCGACCATCCCCGCCAACGGCAACCCCGGCGAAATCGTATTCACTTTACCCCCACCCGGATCCACTTCCTACTACAAGGTCGCTCCAGGCGAATATGTTACCTTTGGTTGGAACTTTAGCTACCTCGCCTACGCGCCCACATCCCTCA
Source organism: Phylloporus scabripes (assembly GCA_038090435.1). NCBI lineage: Eukaryota > Fungi > Basidiomycota > Agaricomycetes > Boletales > Boletaceae > Phylloporus > Phylloporus scabripes. The sequence goes on along the minus strand of JBBPMS010000055.1, from coordinate 51,657 downwards.
CTGTCTCGGCTGCCTGTGAAAACGGCAACACATACCCAGTAGGCCCCTCAAACGGCGTCATACCAGGAAACGCACAAAACGTCACTTGGTATCCATACGGTTACCAGACCCAAAACCCTGGCTTGCCCCTCGCGCAGGCAAAGTATACCCTACAGATATGGGGTGGCACAGGTGGTATCAGTCAAGTTCCGACTCCGGGCTTCCTTGCACCCAACGATAACCTCCAGTTCTCTCTCTATTTTCCTCAGGCATATACTCCCTTGGCAAGTGGTAAGTATTTTGATTTTGTACTTTCCCACTCCGTTCATGCTTTGTCTCCAGGTTGGATATGTTCAGGTTGCAACGGCGCACTGGATCAGTTCCAGGCACATCCCGCTTCTATAGCCCTCTTGACCACCCTGCTTGTTGTCTTCCTCTCAGGGTTCACTACCCTCCGCAGAGTTTGGCTCTAGTTACTCGTTTTCACTTTTTTCAGACACTTCATCTTGGGGTATCATTGACATTTCCGACGGACTTGCATCTGGACACGACACATGCGTACCAAGGTAGATTACGTTCCTCGCTCTCATGCCGCATTTTTTTATCTATATGGCCTTGCCCGCACACCATACGACCCTCGTGGTATAATCTTGCTCCGACAGACCTATTTTGCTTGTTACATACCACATTGTGTTAGTATAACGGACGTTTGTCTGCCCGACTGACTGGCATGGTACATGCGGCCGATGAGACGTACGATCTTTGACTTTTTCCGTCTTTTAAGACTTCCTTCCTTTATCTCATAGTTTATTCATGCGTATTGCCATCCAATGTGATATATACAAAGCATCCCTCTTGAGTGACCAGACTAATTTCTCGGCCTATGGGTTCACAACACCAAGATCGAAGCATATCATCATCAACTTATCTGATGGGCTTCAAGAACCAACTCCCAAGATGCTTTCGTATTCAACTGCGACACGAGGAACCAGACTGCACCTTTTCCCTCTCGTACTTTCCTCGTGCCTTGGCTATGTTCGCGTTACGGCGGGGGGCGTACCACCGAACAAGTAAAAGGGCACTACTAGACATCTTGGTCAAGATTTCTGTTCGGATGTGACGTCGGTGTCATCCTCGTACGTCGTTTTTGCTTGCGTGCCCCTCTGTCCTCAATTGGCTCCCCAGGGTAGTCTCAGATTTTTATGGGGCCAGTCGCGTATCCCTAGCCCGAGGCAGTCGCAGGGTGAGCCCGATGTCGAGCACGAACATGGGCCACGCACGACATTTCAGCAGAGGTGCTGTGGTCAACCGACGCAAGACATACAACAGTACACATGCACTTACGATCCTGCAAGAGTAGAAAGGTAGGTTCAACACGTATGCATGGTTTGTGTGTGCTAAAACCACTTTAGAATCGTCTAGATTCCCCCTGATCGTGGTGCAGATTATCGACGTGGGTTCTACTGTCGCTGTTGTCCTCCTTTGACTGATTCCCTTGGATAGGCTTGAGAGCCGATCTCTGGGGATGGCAGTTCGCAAACCCTGCATCAGCGACTGCCAGGAAATGGTTCCGGGCTGGTGAGCAAAAGCCAACATTTTGAGCCGAGCTGTCTATCCGACGGTGATCGTAGGATATTACGGACGCGTCCAGCCGGTGGCGAAGAAGGTCACGTCGGTGTTCTATACCCATATGGTGAATAAATTGCGTCGTCTGAATCACACCGTGCGGCATTCGCGCTGCGAGAAACGCGTCCGTGAAGAGTCCGTTTGACCAGCAGATTCTGCATGTATAGCTTAGTGCTTGACTTTGAGAGCGTAGTTTATATCTTTTGTGCTACTTGTACCTATGTATATCCCGACCAGTTGCTATCCATGTTACTAAGGTTACACGTCTAGCAATGTAGCTTTGAAGCTGAGGGTCAATGTCTGCTCATCCCCGAGACTAGCTATACGCTCAAAGAGGTACCGTGCCGCCTCTCATTTGAGACGGACTGCTCGTTCGTTTTCTAGGTCTATAGGAACGCATGACCGCGTAGCTTGAGGCAATAGTGGCGCTCTCACTGCTCCGACCATCGTAGCGTCGTCGTGGTCACGCCGTCATTGCGGTGTGAACAGGAGGGGTGCGGGTGTTGGAACGTGTTGGGAAAGGGGACAAGGATGAGGAAGAGAACTATGAGGTCGTGGATGTTGATGGCAAGGTGGCTGCACACATCGACGCTGTTATTGTTAGCCTGTCCGCATACGAGACAAGCAGAGATTGGATGAGATGAATGAGAAACAGACACGGGGCACGTACCAGAGGAACACGGGCGGGTCTGTGTACAAGGTCCTTTGAAAATTTGGCACCAGGCAAGGCCGACCATGTCGTCGGGTGCCACTGTCGGTGTTTGGCATCAGATGGAATGCACTTGCATTGAAGACCGATTGAGATGACGCGCATAGGTGTATATCTGTGGGGCACTCATGTGCGGTCAGCGACTGATGCGATGGCCACGTCCCCAGGCCACCTGGTATCGAGAGGATTTGAGACGAGCATACCGTCCATCTATTCCTGACAATATTCCGTCCTACCACACTGGCTCGTCTTGCGGCAATTCTTAGATATCTCCCTCTCACTGTACCGTCATATCGAGGTTAGACAAGCGCCGTAGGGCAGATGACGCAGGTTCTGTGCATAAAGGAAGGCGGCGGCGGAGTGAAGCAGGGACATGCCATTCGTTGACACTGAAGGCGATATTGAACCAGCAGGGTGTCCACTGTCGAGCGTGCATGTGAGTGCTTGAGTACCACCACCGAGTAAAACTAGAAAGAAAGGTCCTGACCTTACTCCCACCCAGCTTTGGGAAGTTTCCTTTCGTCCCGCGCGTAGAAGAGTTAACCCGCGGTCCTGGGGGTGAGCGCGCAGCGTCGGCGTTGTGAGGCTCTTGTGCAGGTACTTGAAACGAGCCCGCTCAAGCCGCAAGTGGCACACCACTGCTAAACGTTCATGACCGTGCAGTACGATTGGCTGACCCCACCGCATATCCTACCAGAGCTCGAGCTCAGCGCACCTCGACTGAGGCAGGTTCCAACACAACCACTGCGTGCGTAGAGGAAGTTGACTCAGTGATCCTTACCTCTTACCAGTATTGTATGACAGTTACTCAGCAACGTCAAATGTCAGAAATCCATCCTTTATCGCGTGCTTTATACTTGCGCATTGCTAGCACGATGTGATATACCACAGATGACATAGTTCGGTATGTATCATTGTTTCTCGGCCCCATCGCCAGCCTGGGTATATGGGTTTCACCTCATAGACCCCCATATCTCCATATGTTTCTGAAACGTATGTCCTCATCAACTGGTCATCTAATGGGCTCCAAGAATCAACTCGCGGGCGGCTTTATATTCAACGACCGAAGAAGCAGCTAGAAATGTTTGACTGCTCTTCGGCCTCTCTGTCAAACTTTCTTTGCATACTAGCCTCTCTGGCGGTCTAACCCGCGCTATGACGGGGGACGTACCAACAAGTAAAAGGGCAGTAATACTGGCCATCTTTATTGCATTCGGTGAGTGCGCCAAATATCATCCTGGCCGCAAACTTCCGCCAACTGATGGTCATACAGGAGGTGAGCTTCCCATCCTGAGAATGAGGTGATTGCCAGATATCTGTTTAGGATTTCTGTTCGGATATGACATGGGTGTCATCTCCGTACGTCGTATTTACTTTTGTGTCTTCCCGTCCTCAATTGGCTCTCAAGGGTTGTCTTATAATGCCAGACTTCATACACCGATTCGGCCAGGTCGATTCCACTGGCCAGCCGTATCTCTCTAGCTCAAGGCAGTCAATAATTGTATCATTGCTTTCTGCAGGGTAAGTCTAGCTTGCTATCCTCTCGAACAAATCCTAACTAACAGACTCTTGCAGAACATTCTGGTGAGCTCGCAGATTACTTGTGCCGTGGGACTCCCTTCACCTCAGAAACAGCGGCGCTATTGGGCAAGCGTTTACAGCTGATCGACTAGGGCGTCGAAGTTCCATTCTCTTTTGGTCTGCCATCTTTACCATTGGCGTCGCCATCCAAACAGGGACGACATACTCGCTGGTGCAGCTTGCCATTGGACGTTATATTGCCGGTTTGGGTGTTGGCTCTCTTTCGGGTATAGTCTCGTGCCACATGTTCATCTCAAGCTAACTATTCGACAGCCATTGTTCCACTTTACAATGGAGAAACTGCTCCGAAAGCGATTCGCGGAACCATTCTGGTGATATACCAAGTACAAATCATCACTGGGCGCGTGTTATAATTTGGGTTCCACCAGCACTCAATGACGCGTCTCTCTAGGATCTTCTTGAGTTATTTGTTCGAACTTGGTAGTCATACCCTTGACAACTCTGGCTCATGGCGTATTCCAATTGGTCTGCAGATGGTTTGGGGTCTGATCCTACTCTCTGGCATGTTTTTCTTACCAGAGTCACCGTACGTCGCTTTACGCTCGGAGAGCTATCTTAACTATGATGCTCCCCAGTCGTCACTCGCTTGGAACTGGCAGGGGTGACCAAGCAAGACGCGTCATCGCCGAGTTGAATAGTTTGTCTGAAGACGACGCTATGGTCATCGAGATCGTCGAAGAGCTCGACTTTGCGATCAAGGCCGAGAACGAGGGAGGCAAGGCAACTTGGTTCGAATGCTTTTCCATGCAGAACGCTATGTGGCTCCGTACGACCAACGGGATGATGTTGCAATTTATACAGCAGCTCAACGGGCAAAACTTTTATTGTTTGTCGTCTCTGCTTATCCTGCAAATCATCACATCTAACTTCGCTGTGTGGTAGATTATTATGGGGATACGTTCTTCGAGAATGCTGGCGCCGGGTAAGTCCATATGGCCGTATCCTGAGCCTATCTCATGCAGTCTTGGTAGTCTTTCACCTTATGTTATTCAGACAATCCTGGGCGGCGTTTCGGTAGTTGGGACGCTTCCAGCATTGTACTTCATCGAGGCATGGGGTCGTCGCAAGGTTCGCTTCACAACGAGTCCGCTACATCATTGCATCTAACATATATCCAGTCATTACTCCTTGGTGCATTCGGTCAAGCCGTTTGCGCGTTCATCGTGCGCCAACCTCTCATTTACCCGCTTAATGCTCACAAGAATGCTGATAGGTCGCACTCGTTGGTCATTTTTATCTCGCAGCTCCGGGGACCCCTGTCTCAGCATTGACGCGCAACAGGGCAGCTGGGGGTGTCGTCATCACGTTTGCAATCCTTCAGGTCTTTATCTTTGGGACGACCTGGGGCCCGACGCCTTGGGTGTACCTCGGCGAATCCTTTCCTCTCCGCGTCCGGCCTAAATCGATCGCGCTCGGCAGTGCAACCAGTGAGTGACATTTACTATCTTTGCAAGACCCATGTTGAATCAGGTTGTTAGATTGGTTCTGGAACTTTATGCTCTCCTTTTTCTCGCCACGCATCGTTGCTCGGTGTGTCACCTCTTTCTCTATCCTCACCCAAGATGGCTCAATGGATGGTAGGATCGGTCCCTTGATCATGCTCGTCTTTTTTGGCATGCTGATCGTTGGTTTGTTTTATGTCTACTTATTCATTCCTGAGACTAAGGGGATCACGCTCGAAGAGGTACTTCGTCGCCTTCTATTCGAGATGCACTCTCATTGCTCATATAGGTTGACGAGTTGTACCGGTCTGGCACACCGGCTTGGCGCTTAGCGGGATGGAAGCCGAGCGACAAGTATCATGGAGGGCATGACGGGCATGAGAAGCGCGTCTCGAGATCCGAGAATATGGCCTGAACACGGTGTGAATTGAGGGTGCGGATACTTGGTTGTATGCGTTGGCGTTGTTTACTGTGAATTCATCGTGGTTCCCGCATTTCGGTGCCAGTAGCGCAGGGTCATAAGCAGCCGTGGGACGGGCAGCCGTGCATCAAGCCTTCCAACCGCTCCACATGAATCCAGAAGGTACTTGGTCCTATTCTGTGCAGCGGAACATCGCAGTGACACGCTTTCCAGTTGAACAGCTACTTTTACGAGCAAAATCCCTTGGAGTGAAATTTTTGCAAGGCAGCGAGATTGTTCATATCGAGGAGGCGATTGCACTTGGTCATCAGGCACTTAGCCTCTGCAGTTCCACTCAGCCAAAGCGGCCCACCGCTTTGATCCAGCTCGCAAACCATCTCGGCCGTCGTTACGAGCAGCTCGGACAAATAGATGACCTGAATGGAGCCACTGCCTTGGACCGTGATGCACTGGCGCTTCACCCACCAGGACACCCAGACCGTTCGACCACTTTGTACAACCTCGCCGTTCAACTATGTACTCGATTCAACAACCTGGGGGATGCCGGCGATCTCAACGAGGCGATTGACCTACTCAGAGACGCATTGGCACTCTGCCCACCGGGTTATCCAGATCGTGCGACACCTCCGAACAACCTCGCCGTTCAACACTGTACTCGGTTCAACAGCCTGGGGGATACTGGGGATCTCAACGAGGCGATTGACCTATTCAGAGACGCGCTGGAACTTCGCCCACCCGGCCACCCGGATCGTGGGACGTCTTTGAGCAACCTCGCATCCCTCCTCTCCACTCGGTATGAACAGGGGCTGGGGGAAACTAGTGACCTTAATGAGGCCGTTGACCTATCCCGAGGCGCATTGGCGCTCTGCCCACCAGGGCACCCGGATCGTTTCTCGTCTTTGAACAACCTCGCATCCCTTCTCTCCGATCGGTATGAGCAGGGGCTGGGGGTATTTGGCGACCTTGATGAGGCCATTGGCCTGTCTCGAGACTCACTGGTACTCTGCCCACCGGGTCACCCGGATCGTTCCACGTGTTTGAGCAACCTCGCGTCCCATCTCTCCACTCGGTACGATCAGAAGGGGGAAATCAATGACGTTGATGAAGCCATTGACCTGTCTCGAGACTCCCTGGCACTCTGCCCACCGGGACATCCGGATCGTTCTACATGGTTGAGTAACCTTGCCATTTATCTGGCCACTTGGTTTGGTCAGCTGGGGGTAATTAGTGATCTTGATGAGGCCATTGACCTATCCCGAGGTGCACTGGAGCTCCGCCCACCGGGTCACCCAAAGCGTTCCACGTCATTGGACAACCTCGCACTTCATCTTTCCACTCGGTACGACCAGGTGGGGGTAATTGGTGACCTTGATGAGGCAATTGACCTATCTCGAGGCGCGCTGACACTCTGCCCACCGGGTCACTCGGATCGTTCCTGGTCTCTAAGCAACCTCGCATCTCATCTCTCGACTCGGTACGACCAAATGGGGGATATTAGCAACCTCGATGAGGCCATTGATCTATTACGAGGCTCGCTGGCACTCCGCCCACCGGGTCATCCCCATCGTTCCATGTCTTTGAACAAACTAGCATCTTGTCTCTCCACTTGGTACGACAGGCTGGGTGGCATTAGCGTCCTTGATGAAGCCATTGACCTGTCCCGAAGTGCACTGACGCTGCGCCCACTAGGTCACCCGCATCATTCAGCATCTTTGAACAGTCTTGCCGCTCATCTCTCTACTAGGTATGATCAGCTAGGGGCAATTGGCGACCTTGATGAGGCAATTGACCTAACCCGGGGTTCGCTGGCACTCTGCCCACCAGGTCACCCGCATCGTCCTAGGTCTTTGAACAACCTCGCATATCATCTCTCCGCTCGGTACGACCAGCCGAGGGTAATTAGCGACCTTGATGAAGCTATTAACCTATCCTGAGATTCACTGGCACTCCGCCCACCAGGCTACCCAGATCGTACGACGTCCTTGAACAACCTCGCCGTTCATCTGTCTACTCGATATAATCAGCTCAAAGTAATTAGCGACCTTGTTGAGGCTATTTACCTGTCCCGAGACTCACTGGCACTCTGCCCACCGGGACACCCGGATCGTTCCTTGCGTTTGAGCAACCTCGCGACTCACATCTCCACTCGGTACCACCAGACAGGGGAAATTAATGACCTTAATGAGGCCATTGATCTGTCCCGAGCCTCGCTGGCACTCCTCCCCCTAGGTCACCCAGATCGTTTCAGTTTTTTGAACAACCTCGCCGTTCCTCTCTCCACCCGATACAAGCGACTGGGGGAAATTAGCGACCTTGATGAGGCTATTGACCTGTCTCGGGACGCACTAGCACTCCAGCCCCCAGGCCACCCGAACCGCTCGATGACTTTGAACCATCTTGCTCAGGACCTCCTCGTCCGGTTTAGACGGTTAGGTGGGACAGGAATCCGGGAGGAAGTATTCAGCCTTTATGCTCAGCTGCAGCATATATCCCACCCAAAATCCTCTGTCGATCTGTCTGCTGCCACTGCATGGAGCAAAGCAGCTGAGGGTTTACATCATCACACAGTGCTTCTTGCATACGAAACAGCCCTTCGATTACTTGGTCAACATGTTGCCACTCTTCCATCCCTACCCCAACATCTTTCTGTGCTCAAGGCTCTCACATCATCGCTCGCAGTGGATGCATTCTCCGCTTGTCTTCGTAACCAATCTCCTCAAAAGGCAGTCGAGCTTTTGGAGCAAGGTCGCGCCGTTTTTTGGAGCCAACTCAGTCGCCTTCGGTCTCCTCTGGATGACGTCCTTGCCTCTGGCACAGAAGGAAAGGTTTTGGCGGATGAGTTCGGGCGTCTAACGTCTCTCATTCGCCGCGCGCTTGATTCACCCGGTTCAGACCAGCACGAACGCGTGTGGCGCCTCAACCTGGAGCTACAACGAGTTGTGTCCAACATTCGCGAGTTGCCCCATCTGTCACGCTTCCTTCTCCCCCCATTATTCTCTGATCTCCAGCAGGCAGCAAGGGATGGACCTGTCATCATCCTGAATGCGAGTGAATATGGTTGCGACGCCCTCATCGTATTTGTAGACAGCAGTCCTGTTCGCATCATGTTGTCAGTAACAAAGGATGATATCTGCGGTCTCTCTTGGAAGCTACAACATACCTTGACCAGGCGCTCACGGTGGAACGTGCAGAAAGATCTTTGTATTATCATGCGGGGACTCTGGGTTAGCGTTGTTTCTCCCATTGTCGATTTCCTGCAAACGGTACATCCGTTACAATCGCGCATCTGGTGGTGCCCCACTGCCGAATTCTCTCTGCTGCCCTTGCATGCTGCTGGTCCATATCGGGGCGGTCTGTTCAGGAAGCGCCAACAGAATCTTTCAGATCTATATGTCTCGTCCTACACTCCCACCTTGACTGCCCTTATTCGTGCTAGATCGCTTAGTTCACCCAACTCTGCAAGTCAGAAGAAGCGCTTCATTGCCATTGGTCAAGCTGCAGCCAGTGGCACAAATAAACTCCCTTTCGTCAGTATTGAATTGGCCAATATCAGTCGACTCATTGGTGATCTCGCTGTTTTCAAACGCATCGAAGGATCCAATTCCTGCATTTCTAGGGTCGCGGACGAGCTTGGCAGGCATGACTGGGTCCACTTTGCCTGCCATGGTTTACCAAACCAGAAGCAGCCATTCGACTCTGCGTTCGCTCTCCATGACGGGCGCTTCACTATACAGCACATTATCCAACGCAATCTGCCGAACCCAGAGTTTGCGTATCTGTCTGCTTGTGAGACGACTGTCGGAGACGAAGAGAGTTCAGACGAGGTGATACACCTTGCTTCGGCGATGCAGTTTGCTGGATTTCGCTCTGTCATCGGGACAATGTGGGCAGTGAGTGATTCGGGGGCAAACAAGGTCACGTCGACGTTCTATACGCACATGGTAGATGAGTTGGGTCGTTTGGATCATACCCGGGCGGCGTTCGCACTGAGAGAAACGATGAGGTCCGTGAAGGCGAAGATTCCATTTGATTAGCAGATCCTGTATGTACATTTTGGTGTTTGACTTTTTGTGTTCAATACGAGCGGTTTCTGCAAGCCTCGAGCTCTCCCGAGTGAAGTGAAAATACATGTCACTGGGTTGAGAGGGAGCCAGTGCTCAAGCAAAGTACTGGCCGCTTTTTTGCATTCTTTGTCCACCGCCATTATACTGCTGATTTTTCATGTCATACCCGTCATCTCGTCTCTCTCAGCATCCTTCTGTATGTGACCATTTCTATAAGAGTGGTTCTGCATCGTATTTTCTCTTCATCACTATTGTGACCGTCAGACAGTGTAGAATTAAGGGCTTTTATTCTTTGAGTAAAGAGTTTTATTGGAAGAGTGGGACTCTGATTGACGATCTGCTTCGCTCGGCTACCTAATCACGGTCGCCAGGCGCTGGGCATGGATCGAGGCTGCGGATAGTTGGCATTGCTTCCATCGCAGCTCAATTCGGAGCTAGCGCGGCATCATCGGGTGCCAGAGGAAAACAGCCATCGTCAAGGACATGTCTACTGGGACGAGTGGAAGGCACTCCTCGGAAGACGCGATACCATTCGCGTGGTCTAAACACAAGTACAGACAAACGTATGAAGTGATCGCCGTCACGCACCGCGCTACGGCTCCGTCTCCATCTCAGCCAGCCAACCCTCCAAACCCCCGACCGTGTTCGCCAACGCGTCCAAACCCGGGCCGCTCGTCGGTGCGTCATGCACGCCAAACACCCCCTCGACGACTGCCCTGCGCAAAAACGGAACGAACACGCGAGCATATGCCGCGCCTGCCGCCCGCCCGACCTCCAGCTCTGCCCCACCCAACGTCCGTGCGTAGTGCAGCAGCACCTCCCCGTGCCGCGCCAGGCCTGTAGCGAGTGCATCGAGGATGCCGGATAGCGCGCCTGCTGGAACAAGCGCGCGGAGCCGATTCAACGCGCGCAAGTACGTGTTAAGGGTCGTTGCAAGCGGGGTGAACGGCATCAGCACTTGAGGCGGGGCGTGTGCCGCGCTCGTTGGTGCGATGCAGAGCGTGGAGAGCGCGGGGAGGGCCCCGGCGGCGGAGGGGGAGATAAGCCACTTGGATGGTGGCGTAGGCTTGGGGGCAGACGCGTGTTTGGCGAACATGCCCAACCACTCACGTTCGGCCCCTATATTGATGTCGCGTGTAAACCCATCGATGACAGCGCGTATGATGATCGGAGATAGGAGCGAACGAAAGTCCTATGCAAGCCACGTGATGAGTGTGTCGAAATGCCATGAATGACACGCACCATTCCGATACGTGCCATCGCCGAACTGCAGTACGCGAGCTGAGTTGCGAGCGCAGCAAGATGAGGGTATGCGCGCACGAGGTACGTCTTGACGGTCGGAAGCAGCAGTTCGAGCAATGTCGACGGTAGCGTGCGTTTGATCACTGGATCAGGGAGTGGTGTGGCACCTGGCAAGTGAGACGACGAGGCATGCGCTGGCCGCTCCAAAAACAGAGTTGTGTACTGCGTGACGAGATCATAGGCACCTTCACGCCAAACGTCGATGTACTTTTTCAGGAACCTCGCCACATCTTCGGCGCGACGGTCCATCTCTTTTTCGCGATCCGCCGTGCTGCTCGTGGAGATGTCCCGGTTGTCACCGGATGCGGTGACCGATACGCCAGCATCTCGTTCAACGGTCTGGAGTGCGTTCTGGAGGCAATCAATGCGCGCGCTCACGAACGCGAGTGCGAGCTCGCTTTCGGGCAGGACCTGCATTTTGCGCAGGAACTGAACCGCCTTCCAGAACGCGGGCAGTTTCCGGCCGGGCTCATACAGCGTGCCTAGGAGAAGCACCTGCATCGCGTGCAGCGAGGACTCGACCTCCGCCTGCAACGCGTTCACGAGCGGAAGCGGAGGAGCCCTGTCAGTAGGCGGTTTGCCATCTTGCGATCCGACGGCGGACAGCGCTGAGAGTGCGGTGGTGGCGTGTCCGGCCAAGGCGAGGGCCTCGGCGTAGAGCCCGTTACGGACGCAGGTGTCCATCAGGACGGGGACGTCGAGCAGATCACGGAGCTTGTCGTATTGTTCGAGAACGACGCGTGTGCGTTGCCGTTCTTCGATCACGGTAGGACCGCTCTTCTCGCGGAATGTGCGCGCCACATTGTCGAGTGCAGGGAGGGCCGTGTCGAGGAGGGTATCGAGCGAGGCATCGAGTGATGATAGGGAATTCAAGAGCGCGGAGGATGTGTTGTGCAAGGAGAGAATGGCCGGATACGATGTATGAGCCAAGGCATTCAAGGACGCGGTCAGCGTATGCGACTGGGTTGAAAGCGTCGTTGGTGTCGCCAACAAGTCGGATAATGGGAGAGAAGGAAGTCCGTTAAGATACGATGCATTCTCGGGTCGCTCTGTCAGAATGGTGGAGGAAGAGAAAAGGTCGAGCAGACTAGTCGGCTCGCCGTCAGTCGTCATGGCATTAGATAGACCTATCAGAGTACGCGCGCAAAAGTCCAAAGACTAGTAGAAATAAGGCGGATAGAGATACAAAGTCAAGTCCAAGTAGTGCACAGATGAAAGAGTCCTAATAGCCACAGGACAGATAACTAGCTAAATTTGTATACCAAGGCTACAGCACCAGGATTAAAGAACAAGAAAGCATCGTATAGATCTCAGAGAATCAATTGTTAACACAGTACGTTAAAAGATGGCTCTTCCGCGCTAGACAGAGACACAGTCATGTCCGGAACACTCTGGAAAAAACATACACCTACCATCATGGCGCGGTGAATGCGGACATCATTCGTGATACGGAGTTCTACACCGCGAAAGGCACATGCCATCTTCAATGCCGAGAGTTGCCGATGATTCTTGCCCTCGTCCCATAAGTTGACCGTAATGCTTTCTAGCGCATCACGGGTCTTGACGGCTTCTATGACTGTTTGTAACGGGGTGTCCTGGTCCATGCCGAAAGCAAGGTGTTGGATTCCCATAGGAAGCTGTCGGAAGACGGCAGGTATTGCAAACGTAGACGGGCGCTCCGTCCGCAGCTGACGAAGAGAGCGGCATCGGAGGATGGTCGCGGCGTGTTCAGATGTGGTACAGGAAGGGATACCAAGTTCTTGCAAGCTCTCCGCATGATTCCTAGTGAGGTAATCCAGCATGTCCAAACTTGGCTCTCGGTCCAGCTCGATTGAGCACAAGCTATTCGCTTGCGAGGATGTGTGAAGCAGCCACTCAAGAAAGTCGAGTGTCGGTTCGACCTGGCAGTTCATCTTCAACCTGGACAACGCACATGGGAATGGCGCATGGGTCAAACCCGGTGAGAATTGAGGCGTCTTTCCAGTGATAGAGAGCGACTGCAAAGAAGGCCAGATATCAAGAAGCTGGACTATAGATTGATCATTGTCAGACCAATTGCTAAAATGCAGTGATGTGATTCGTGGACCGGTGCGGAGTAGTTCCAGAGTATCGGGCTCAAAAGAAGGTGCCGGCCGACGCATGCGTTCAAGAGCCGGTCTACCGACAATGTCATTTCCAGGCTCTGCGCATCCATAGT